>JAJMBG010000072.1:0-72916 GCA_030565225.1 Allodekkera sacchari
TTTAATTTTTTTTTTCTCCCCCCCCACAAAAAAAAAAAAAAAAAAAAAAAAGAAACACCCCCTTCCTTCGTTTTTCTCCTGCTGCAAGAGGAAGCAAAAAAAAAAAATAATAAGAAAAAAAAAAAAAAAAAAGAAAAACTTTGTGTGTGAGCGATTAATTAATTCCCTTTTGTTCTTCAATCGCTTTTATATACAAGACATGCCCCTGTCGCCTATTCCATTTATTATCCCCATACTCAACTTCATCCTCATTCATATAACTTGAAGTATATCTTGTTAGGCCACTTGTTTGCCCTTTTGCAGCTTGCCATTGTGATCCTTGCTACAGCCTCTGTCTGTCCTGCTGATCCTATCTGCAACTGACTGCCTTTCCACTCTAACTCCGGCCGCTGCTCGATCCCATCGCCCCTTTGGCTGCTTTGCTTGATTTGCTTGCATTGGAAAAAAATCCGGTTTGGTTGTGACTGTAACTGTGACTGTGACTGTGACTGTGACTGTGACTGTGACTGTGACTGTGACTGTGACTGTAACTGTTATTTCGATTTTGGCTTAGATTTCGATTTCGATTTCGATTTCGATATCAATTTCAGTTCCGTCCAATTCACTCCTGCAATTGCCACCTGCCTCATCTGTTTCAGTGATTTGTCCTGGACTTTAGACTTTGTTCGCCAGTTCTGCTGCGCCCAGCTCTGCTGACATACTAAACTAAATACACTAAAACCCGGCAAGAGCAGCTCCTTGCTATTCCCTTACCATGCCTTACTTAGGACCAAGATCTTTTGCCACAACACCTTTGACGTCAAATAATTTGGCTTATTTGAACGAACGACTTCGGCACTCGTCCACATCCACGTCGCCATCCACATCCGACGCCGCCAAGTCCGTCAACTTCGGGATCTCCATTCCCCACATGATCGAGTCTTCCTCCACCTCCTCCAGCTACAGCAGCTCTCCAAAGGAGACCGAGGAGCAATTGACCGTTTCTACTCCGCTCTCATCAGTCTCCAGTTCTAACTCCTTGAACCAGCTGTCCACCGAGGTCAGCGACTCCGAGGTCCAGAACTACTCTTCCTCCACCATCAATTCCTCCCAGAACGACACCACTACCATTATTGCCGATGACGACAACAAGACTGTCATTGACCGCTCGCTTTCGCCTTCTCCTGTGCCTCAGATGCCTGTTCCCGATAACATCCAGAGGGCCATGCAGGACGAATGCACCGAAGATGGCTTAGTCACTCCAGTCCTTTCACCTAGATACGGCCGCAAACTGGTCAGAAAGAAGTCCGGGGAGTTGGTCAAGTCCTCTTTGAAGTTGGCCTCCTTGAAGAGATCCAACTCCATGCCTAATCCAAAGTCTGTCCGTTTCGCAACACATCTAGAAGATGTCAAGTTCTTCCACAAGTCCGAGAAGCCTACCGCAGTCTCTAGAGAGTCCTCGCCTGTTCACTCTCCTCATATGAGGCCTGTCTGGGACTTCGACTACTCCTCCGGCTCTTCCGACGAAGAAGACTCCGTCACCGATGGCCGGGACGACTCATGGGAAATTTTGCACAACGACTGTCCTTACAGCCCCACCTCCTTGAATTTTGGTAGATTGGCCTCCGGCAAACCTGTCAGTCTGGAAAGCTTACGATTGAATTCCTCAAAGACTGCTTTGCTCGGCTTTGTCTATGTCAAAAATATCTCCTATGAGAAGAAGATCATACTTAGACTATCCACGGATAATTGGAAGAGTTTTGTCGAAGTCGACAGTGCCAGCTACATCTCATCCAACCATATCTTCAAATACTCAGAGACTGAGTGCAAATATGATAAATTTTCCTTCATCATCAAGCTTGACACCTTGTGCAGCTTTGGATCTGTTCTAAATCTTAAATTCTGCATTGAATATATTACATCATCTGCCACGTTTTGGGACAACAATGGCGGTAAGAACTATACCGTTCTTATGAAGAGGGTTAAAAGTACAAGCCCAAGTGCATCAACATCATCTCTGGAATTGGACGACATTGGCTTCCGCTTGAAGAAGAATGATAATTTCGGTTCTACTTTCGATGTCTCCAATAGATTTACTTTCCATCCTAAGAGTTACCAGGCAACCCCAATGAAAAAAATACAGTCGGAGTCATCCTTACCTATATTGAGTGGCAAGCCAGCATCTCTTTTTGCCAAGTCAAATTCTTGCTCCACTTCCAATGCTACAAAGTCGACGCCTTCTTCTAAAGTATCATCTCCTAGATTTGCTTCCATCGGTTTCGAGAATCCAAAAGACTACAATGATTACAACCAAATCATCAAAAATTTCTGCTTTTGCGGTTCTCACAATGCCAAGGCTTCCGGTTCTTACAAAAAGACGTACGATGGCGTGCACGATCTAACAACTGACTTGTCATCATTTTGCTTGAGTTAGCTACATGGCTTTTAGCCTGAAAATCCTATCTGTATATCAACTGTTATTCCAAATTTTTATCTCTGTTACGCATCGGTTTCAACTGTTTCATTGCTAATTTCAATTGCCACAACTAATCATATTATATTTTTGCTTTTTCGCTAAAGTATTTGCATACGGTCATTTGTCCCATGGGCATCCCCATTTTTGTTCATACATTCATTCATTAACATATTCACTCATTTAATTCTTTTTTTAATGGATTGTTTAAAATTCATTCGCCTTTTTTTTTTAGTTGGAGGTCATAGGGAAAAAGGCCTTTTCCTAGGTCACAGGTTGACTGGAGTACAAATTGATGGTAACTCATCAGTGGATTTCATATATACATTTAGTATCCTAAGGGTACTTTGTTTTCGTTTCTTTATAATAATTTGATTATATATTTTGGTTCATAGAGGTAAAATGGAGTAGAGGATATGTTATTAAAATGATAATGAGGTGTTTATGTTACTTTGGTACCATGGGTTAGTTGTGAACGTGGAGGGGTTATCGCAACAACATGAGAAGAAATTGAATACCTTATTTGGTTCTTTATTTCCTGCTCTGCGTTTCAATTTGGATACTTCAATATCCTACGTCAATGGTGCGCCTGGGACATTGGCTGCTACCACTTGATAGATGCTACCAGATAAGATGACTGCCAATTGTTAAAAAGGTTTGCAATAAACCAAATTGAAAGTGGTGATTTTAGGTAGGTTGATTCAATTGGAACTAATGTTCTAAAATGCTACAGAACCTCCTCCTTATTAAGCAATATGTCATTGGAAACGTTGTTGAAGCCTGCGCACTGCAATATTTTGTTATCGTTTACAAGTCAATCAGAGACGTTGTAAATGGAAGAGAGAGCATGAACTGTAGCTACCAATTATTCGGTCTAACTAGGGTAAGTTGATATAATTATCAAGGGTATCTAAGAGAAACAGACAACATGCCAGAGTAAGATAAATTGTGTCAGAGACAAACTTCATGTGCTTAGCTTTTGCTTCCAACGGTCTCTCTGTCGTTTATTGGTGTTCAGATGCCTGCCAGTGTTAGTGGGTATGCACTAGTAGTGCTCACCCATTGTCAAGCGCAGTTACCATGTGTCACCAGTTCGCATCTAGCCGATACCTGCATTTAGTATCTTCACCGAAAAAGTGTGCTTAGACATTATCAATGACTAACTATATACATCCACGCTACACACATTTCTCTGAATACATCAGCTTCAGATAAATATATAAAATATGCATACACTAAACGATTACATCCATGCATTTAGCGAATATATAGTTACACGAAATGTTACTTACATACACTTAGTAGTAGGTGCATATACTTGAAAGCAAGTACATCCACCTATCGAGTGCATACACCTATCGAGTTCATACATTTCCCATATAGCTGCTGGTAGCTCATCACCCCACAATACCTACAATTCAGTCACATTTCTACCCACGCTTATCTACACCTCTCATCTCAGCATATCTCTAATCTTCCACTACTCCAACTGCCTACTGCACTCCAGCTTCTTACTTCTTACTTCTTACTTCTTACTTCTTACTTTTCACTTTTCACTTCTCACTTTTCACTTCTCACTTTTCACTTCTCACTTTTCACTTCTCACTTCTCACCTCTCACTTCTCACCTCTCACTTCTCACCTCTCACTTCTCACCTCTCACTTCTCACCTCTCACTTCTCACCTCTCACTTCTCACCTCTCACTTCTCACCTCTCACTTCTTCTCCCTACTTAATTTCTCTTCTCTGCTTAGCGCTCATCGCTGCAAATAAAATTTTGTCTCGCACAACTGTGGTGACACATCTCTCTTCCTCTTCACTATACTACCTCTTCTTCTTCTTCCTCCTCCCTCTTTTCTTCCCTTTTGTCACCACTCTTTTCTTCTATTAATCACTGCACATGAGCAGGAAATTTTCGGAAGACCAATTGGCAGAGCTGTTCTCCAAGATCGGCTTTGCCGACACCAAGATCAAGGAGATCTTGAAGAACGACAAGATCTCTCAGTCATTGGGAGAGCTCATCAAACTGACGGGCAAAACTGAGCCTCTTCCAAAGCATGAGGACTCGTTGCTCCACAACTTGGCTGCAGAGCTCAGAGGCGACAGTTATGCCAACGTCAAGTACATCGTCGACTACATCGTCGACGGCAAACTAAAAACCAACCTGCAAGTGTCGGAGGCCTTGAACTACGTGAAATCTGCCTCCAACTTCAGCGTCGCCGACTTCGAGGCCGCCTCGGGTGTGGGCATTGATATCAGCAAGGACAAGGTTGAGACCGTGATCCGTCACTACGTGGAAGAACACAAGGCTGAGATCATCGAAAAACGGTACCGCATTGTGCCTGCATTGTTTGGCCGTGTCAAGACCATTCCAGAGTTGAAGTGGGCCTCGCCAGCCTTCTTCAAACCCGTCATCGACAAGTTGATGCTCGAGTACCTCGGCCCAAAGGACGAGCGGGACGTCGTCAAGAAGGATAAGAAGAGCAAAAAGGCCAAGAAGCCCTCCAAGAAGTCCGCCAGCAAGCAGGACGACCAGTTGGAGTTGGAAAAGCCTAGAAACATGTTCTCTGAAGGCTTCTTGGGTGACCTACACAAGCCGGGTGAAGAGCCCCAAATGTGGCCAGATGTCATGGAAGCCCACCGCAAGTTCATTCAGGGAAAGGTTTACACCCGTTTCCCACCAGAGCCAAATGGATTCCTTCATATCGGACATTCCAAGGCCATCATGGTCAACTTCGGCTTTGCTAAGTACCACGGCGGTCATTGCTACCTTAGATATGATGATACCAACCCTGAGGCTGAGGACCAGGTCTATTTTGACTCCATTCTCCGCTGTGTTCGTTGGTTAGGCTTCGAACCTTGGAAAATCACCTACTCGTCCGACTACTTCGACCGCTTGTACGAGTTGGCCGAAAAGCTCATCACCACTGGTCATGCATATGTGGATCATTCGACGCCTGAGGAGGTCAAAAAGCAAAGAGGTGTCAAGGACGACGGAACTCCAGGTGGCAAGAGATTCCCTTCACCATGGAGAGATCGCCCTATCGAGGAGTCTTTGACTGAGTTCCGCAAGATGCGGGATGGTGCTTATAAGCCAGGTGAAGCCACCTTGAGAATGAAGCAGGACCTCGACTCGCCTTCGCCTCAAATGTGGGACTTGGTTGCCTACAGGGTTCTTAATAAACCACATCAAAGAACCGGCTCGAAGTGGAAGATCTACCCAACATACGACTTCACTCACTGTTTGGTCGATTCCTTTGAGAACATCACTCACTCCCTCTGTACAACAGAGTTTATTCTTAGTAGGCAGAGTTACGAGTGGCTTTGTGACACTCTTCACGTCTACAGGCCACCGCAAAGAGAGTACGGACGGCTAAACATCACCGGAACTGTCATGTCTAAGAGAAAGATTGCCAAGCTCGTCAATGATAAATACGTCAGATCATGGGATGACCCACGTTTGTACACGCTAGAGTCTCTTAGAAGAAGAGGTATTCCTCCTGGAGCTATTCTAGGATTCATCAACACTTTAGGTGTCACTACTTCCACAACCAACATCCAAGTTGTTCGGTTCGAGAGTTCTGTCAGAGCATACTTGGACTCCACTACTCCTAGATTGATGATGATTGTGAATCCATTAAAGGTTGTTTTCGATAATCTTCCGGATGATTATGAGGAGATCGTCGAAATGCCTTTCAAGCCTGGCCATAATGATCTAGGCTCCAGAAAGATTCCTTTCGTCAAGACTGTCTATATTGATGCCTCTGATTACAGAGATGAGGCATCTAAAGAATACTACAGGCTTGCTCCGGGTCAGCCAGTTGGTTTGATGAGGGTTCCCCACACCATTTC
Organism: Allodekkera sacchari; assembly: GCA_030565225.1. Lineage (NCBI taxonomy): Eukaryota > Fungi > Ascomycota > Pichiomycetes > Pichiales > Pichiaceae > Allodekkera > Allodekkera sacchari. The sequence continues at coordinate 6,304 of JAJMBG010000072.1, forward strand.
CGTTGTTTCCGTCGAAAGAGATTCTACTGGAAAGCCAACCTTGATCCATGCCAAGTACATGAATGATGAGAAGCATAAGAAGCCGAAGACATATATCCAATGGGTTCCGGAATCCAAGAAGTACGGATCTCCAATTGCTGTTGAAGAGCTTAGAGTGTATAACCAGTTATTCAAATCGGAAAACCCAGCTTCTAACCCAGACGGTTTCTTGGCCGATATAAATCCAGATTCCGAGGAAATAGTAAAGAATGTTTTGTTGGAGCCTGCCTTCAAGGAAATCCAAAAAAGATCTCCTTTGAACATTCCTTACGCCAACTCTCAATTCTCCATCAAGGAGGAACCGGGTCCAGAAACCGTCAGATTCCAAGCCTTGAGAGTAGGCTACTTCTGTGTCGATAAAGATTCTACAGATGACAAGTTGATCTTGAACAGAATCGTCACCTTAAAGGAAGACACTGCGAAGGATGCCTAGAAAGTCTACTTGAGTCGACTAATCCATATGTTAAGTTCCAATTTAATATTTAATCTCCTATCCACTAGTGAGTGGAAGTACATTAACAGTAGACCCGCTTGAGTGTAAAGAGACCACAGTAGTTGTTGAGGACTGTTAAGGAGCAGTTATGTTCCAGTTACGTTCCAGTTACTTTAATACAGTAGTTCGGGCGGTACCCGAAGCGTCTTCCAGTGGATCCAACTCTGTGATTTCATCTTCAACATACCTTGTTTTCTTTCTTTCTTTTCTTTTCCTTTTTGTAATTCTACGGTTCAAGATATATATATTTGCCCGGTCATGGATTAATCTTTTCTGATTTTTCTCCTAAAAAAAAAATATTGCTTTCATGTTCACCACCACAGCCGCACTGAAAATTTAAATTTAAACATAAAATTTTTAGGTTGAAATTCTCAAGCATATTTTTCTCTAATTCTTCATATTTCTAGTAGACATGACTGCAGTAGCTGTTGCCGCCGATTATGTCGATGAAGATGTCACATTTGAGTCGTTGAATCTTGATCCTCGGATCATTCAAGGAATTAATAAGTTGGGTTTTGAACATCCTACACTAATTCAGAGTAAATCTATTAGGTTGTCTCTTGAAGAAAAGAAAGATATTATAGCCAAAGCATCTACTGGATCGGGTAAAACTGCTGCATATTGCATACCAATAATACAATCAATCATATCGCAGAAGAATGTGGATCAGAACGCTACTGGTATCCAAGCAATTATTCTAGTTCCAACCAGAGAGTTGTGCCAGCAAGTGTCTGACTTTCTTAAGAAGTTGACCATCTATTGTGGAAAATTGGTCAAGCTGTTGAATCTAAATGATGCTGTTAGTGAACAGTTGCAGAGTTCGTTGCTTAAGGAAAACCCGGACATCGTGATCTCAACACCATCGAAATTAGTGTTTGTGTTGGATAAGAACCCAGACATTGACCTCACCGCTTTGAAGTACTTTGTGATTGATGAGGTTGACTTAATTTTAGGTTTTGGATATGAGGAAGATTTAAATAAGATTGCAGATACGCTCCCTCTAAGTCAGGGGGTCCAGACATTTCTGATGAGTGCAACTTTGAATGAAGAAATCGACTCCTTGAAGAAGAAGTTTTGCAATAAGCCTGCCATTTTGAGATTGGAAGATGTTCAGGACACTAACAATCTTGTTCAGTACTATATTAAAATTGGAGAGTTTGAAAAATTCCTCCTTATCTATGTTATATTGAAGTTGAAACTTCTAAAGGGCAAGATCTTGCTTTTTGTCAATGATCTAGACAGAGGCTATAGATTGAAATTATATCTCCAGAATTTTGGAGTGAAGTCATGTATATTAAACTCCGAGTTGCCAATCAACTCAAGAATCCACATTGTCGACCAGTTCAATAGAAACGTCTACAACCTATTGATAGCCACAGACGAAGTGGACACCGTTGTTTCAGATACTCCCAAGGAAGAGTCGGGGGAAGCACAAGGAGAGAAACCAGCAAAAGCATCATCCGATGAAAAGACTAAAGGATCTTCTTCAGAGTACAATATTTCTCGTGGTGTTGACTTTAGAAACGTGGCCTGTGTGATCAACTTTGACCTACCTAAGACGTCAAGGTCTTACATCCATCGTGTTGGTCGTACAGCAAGAGCCGGCAAGTCTGGTATGGCATTGTCGTTTGTTGTTCCAGCTTCTGAATTTGGTAAAAACAAGGTCGCTTGCTTGCAATCTGCGAAAAAGGATGAAAAGGTGCTAGAAAGGATCCAGAAGACTCAAGAAAAGTTGGGCTATGAGTTGAAGCCTTATCAATTTGACATGAAGCAATTGGATAGTTTTAGATATAGGTCTGAAGATTCTTTCAGGTCGATCACCAGAGTTGCAGTTAGAGAAACTAGATTAAAAGAGATCAGGGCAGAGCTTATAAATTCGGAGAAGTTGAAGAGACATTTTGAAGAGAATCCTGAGGATTTGGCGACTTTGAGGCATGATAAGTCTGTTTCTAAGATTCGGTCTGATAATGACTTAAAGAGCATTCCAGATTATCTTTTGCCCAAGGGTATAAGAGGCGAGTCCAAGCAGATCGGCTTTGTTCCGTTCAACAATCCAAAGAAAAGAAGAAGATATAACGGCAAGCGCAGAAAGGTGGATCCATTGAAGAAGTTTAAAAGATAAGAGGTCATTAATAGAGTATAGAAGGGTACATATTAGGATAATAGAAAATAGCAGACAATGGCTGTGTCATAACCGATCTGTAGGATGTGAGGTGTGTGCATATATGGTATAGTGCCATCTGCGCATTTGTAGCTTGCCGTTGTTAGCACAAACGACGCAACTATTAGGCCATGAGTTAAAGCGTCAAAAGTCAATGACTTTCCATCTCAAACATTGTGCAAAAGAAACGTCATGTCGGTCTTATGTTTCTTCAGGGTGCCAGGAAATTTGGAAATTCGAGGAGATCTGTGTCTGCACCTCAACTCCTGCGCTGCATCTCCGGATTTTTTCCTGCCAGGTTCTGTTTTTACTACAGTCCAGGATCTGAAATCCCTCCGTGACTTTGCTACAACTTCTCACCTACGTACATCTTCCTCCTCATGGAGGAAGACTTTCCTGAGCGTATTCTAATCGTAGCAGCATGTTAGCGCGAGACATTTACCCGCTAAAGATATGTACTCTGTAAAATCATAAAATCCACGTGACAGCCACCTCCCAGTTGATTATATGGGCTGGGTCAATTCTTCATAAATGTGCCGTCTGCCTCGTTCTCAAGTCTTCTTCACAACTGCACACCTTGTCCAAGTCTCTGCAACCATCTTCACTCAACTTTCTTCTGGGCGCTTAATCGTGTGAATGCCACATCTACACCTGGTCTACGCACAAGGAAACCGCCACATTCTACACCCACAAAAGTACTTTCCTTACTACTATAAACCTTTTATTGCTGCTCAAGTTCTCTACTGCCTCCTGTGGCTCTGCCAACATGCACTACCATCTCCAACACCTTCTTTCGCCAGACTTCATGTACACTGCCTCCAAACGTGTCATCTTCGCGAGAAACACCTCACGTCAAATTTAAATTTCACTCATTTTCTTTATTCTCTTTTCTCAAAGCTTCACAACCTCAATTGCACGCAAATGGCAAAGAAAGTGCAAAAGAAGAATCATCACCATCGTGGCATCAAGTCGTGCCTTCTTACAGATGAGCCCACTACAGAACTTGTTTTCGAGAAGGGAGCGTTGAGAGAGTATGCCAAAAGTGATCTCTCCGAAAATATCATCGAAAACCGATCCGTTAAGGCCTACGACGAAAAGATATACTTAGCATTGCTCATATGCTTTGCCTACGCATTGAGGGTGCCAAATCTTGTGCATCCAAACTCTGTGGTGTTTGATGAGGTCCACTTTGGAGGAATGTCCGCCAAGTACATTAACAGAAACTTCTTCATGGATGTTCATCCACCTCTTGCCAAGTTGCTCTTTGCAGCAGTGTCCTACCTAGGCGGCTTCAACGGCGACTTCAAGTTTGAGAAGATCGGCGATGTGTTTCCTCCGAACGTTCCCTACGTGTTGATGAGGCAGCTCAGCGCATTTTCCGGTGTTGGAATCGTCATCATGATGTATTTGTCCTTGAGAACCTCCGGCTGCAAGCCCATAGTGTCACTTCTCACGTCTGCACTTTTCACTCTTGAAAGTGCCAATGTCACTCTATCTAGATTTGTGTTTTTGGACTCTCCAATGCTGTTCTTCATCTCCTGTGCTGTCTATTCCTATCTCAAGACAGAGATCCAGAAGCCATTTTCCGCAAAGTGGTTCAAATCCTTGGTGTTGACCGGCATTTTCTTGGGCTTTGCTGTTTCTTCCAAGTGGGTTGGCCTCTTCACCATCGCTTGGGTCGGCATCAGCAACCTCATGCGTCTCTGGTTCATTGTGGGCGACCTCTCCGTCTCCTCAAAGAGCATTGTCAAGCACTTGTTCTTCAGAGGTTTCATTCTTTTAGGAATCCCTGCTTTAATATATCTTTTCTGTTTCTTCATTCACTTTAAAGTGCTCATCCACGAGGGTGACGGTGCTGCCATGATGAGTCCTGCCTTCCGCTCCAGCTTCGACGACTGTCCTATTCCACAGGCCACTTTCGCCGATGTTGGTGTCGGCTCCATTATCACTCTCAGACATCTTGGTACCCAAGGTGGTTATCTTCACTCCCATGATCACAATTATCCAAAAGGTTCGGAGCAGCAACAGATCACCCTGTACCCCTTCACAGATGACAACAACAAATGGATCATCGAGCTATACAATGCAACAGAAGAGCCATTGGACTTTGTTCCAATCACTGATGGTACCAAAATTAGATTGAAGCACATGGTCACTTACAAGCGTCTTCATTCCCATGATATTCGTCCGATGGTTTCCAACGATGATTGGCAGAATGAAGCTTCCGGTTATGGTTTTGACGGCTTTGAGGGTGATCCAAATGATGACTTCATTGTGGAAATTGTCAAGGAAAAGTCTGCACCAGGAGTGGCCCAAGAAAGTCTCCAAGCTATAAACACTATTTTCAGATTGAGGCATGCCATGACGGGCTGCTATCTTTTCTCGCATGAGAAGAAGCTCCCTGATTGGGGTTTTGACCAACAGGAAGTGACATGCGCCAAGCAGGGTATAGAACCCTTGGAGGAGTGGTTCATCGAGGAGAACATGAATATTTACCTCGACCAGGAAAACGCACCGATGGTCTCCTACAAGCGTCTCAGCTTCTGGGAGAAAGTGGTCGAGCTCAATGAACGTATGTGGAGTGTCAACAACGGTCTAACTGAGCATCATGTCTATGAATCTCAGCCAATCAGCTGGATATTCTTAATTAGAGGTATCTCCTACTGGTTAAAGGACAATATGCAGATCTATTTATTGGGAAACCCTGTTGTCTGGTATATGGCATCTTTCTTATTTATTCCATTCTCCATTTATATTGTGGTGCAGATATTCAGATGGGATCGTGGTGCTATCATTGGCGGTAACGCTGATGTCTTCAACTTCAACTATTACATGGCTGAATTCCTTGCTGGCTGGTTCCTTCATTACTTCCCTTCATTTTTGATGATGAGACAGATGTTTCTTCATCACTACATCAGTGCTCTATACTTCGCTATACTTGCATTAGGACAAGCCTTCGAGTTGATCTACTCTCATCTCTTAAAGAGCAGGAGATATTTGTGCTATGCTTTGTTTGCTGGCATCCTTCTTGCATCCGCATACTCGTTTTATGTTCGTGAGCCTGTGATCTATGGTTCCACGTGGACAAGACCAAAATGTGAAAGTTCCAAGTGGGTTTCTTCCTGGGATTACCAGTGTGATATCTATCCTGATCAAGAAGTGCCTAGCAGTATTCTCTCATCTCCAGAATCTGGTGCTGCAACAGGTGCTGTGGACTTCAACAGTGCTCTGAAATTGAATGAGCATGGAGTTCCGCTCAACAGAGATGAATTGTGAATAGACAGCTTGTAATTAAAAAAGATATTAACAGAATCCAAACAATAAAGAATGTAGGTTGGTTTGTAATTGGGGTTGTGACAGAGGGTTCTCCAAAAGATGAATTTATTGTGGTTTCGGAACCGGAATAATCAACCAATTTTCCTCAGGCAATGCAATTGATATCCATGGCACCTACTATACTAAAATATTCATCAATCCAATCTATATTAACACTGTGGTTAATTCAATCTCTATAAAATTCATTGCTCTATATATCATTCTCTCCTCCCTATTTCTTGTCAACCAACTCGCGTATCATCTTCGTCTGCTCTGGGCCAGTTCTGCAGCATCCTCCCACAATTCCGACCTTGTCGTCACTCAAGAACTGCTCTGCGGCCGACTCGAATGCATCCTCGAGGTTTTGCGATCCCAACTTCGGATCCAGCTCCCAGATTTTGGCCTGGGCATCGTATATTTCGCCGGAGTTCGGATACACAATGACCTTCAAATTCTTCTTGATGTTGGCGAAGTTTTCAAACTCAAGGCTTATTTTGGTAACCAATCTGGTGGCAAGAATCAATGGACAGCAGTTGATACCCACGGCCACCAACTTATCATCCAAGTGATCATTGAGATATCCGAGAACCTTGTGAAGGCTGGTGCCATCAGCCAAAGCAATATCCTCGCTGCAACTCATCGAGATGTAGTATTCCTTTTTGATTCCGCTGGACTTCTCGAGCTCTGTAAGCATCTCCACTAAGACCTTGATCTCAGTAAAAGAAGGTGTAGTCTCTATGCCGAGAAGATCCACCTTGGGTGACTTGTAGATGCACTCCAAGCGGTCATGGTGGAACTTTCTGATCTGGTCCTCGGTTGCACCTCTGTAGTTTCCGGAGAACTCGCTCCCATCGCAAAGAGAGGCACCGTAAGGTCCAATTGAACCCACTATCAGGCACTTCTTGCCGGTCTTTCTGAGATGCTCCTGCTGGGCCTGGTAGCATATGTCAATGGCTTGCTCGTAAGTATCCTCTGGGTCGAGATTCCTCGACACAAGAGCCTTACGGAACAACTGGTAAGTATCTGTTTCAATTAGGTCGGCTCCGTTCTCAAGATAGTCGAGATAAACCTGCTTCAAGACGTCCCGGTGCTTGATGACAGCAACTCCGGACCAGAGTTCGTCCACCACGTTGACGCCGTGCTTTTCTAGCTCGGTGCCCGTGCCGCCATCTAGCACAAGCACTTTTTTCTGTAGTACTTCTTTGATGTTCGCCATTTATTCTGAAGATTTCAATATCTGTCTTGGCATCCAAGCGGGAAAAAGTGAAAAATCCGGGGAACCTCGAGGAATATATATGCAAGGGAGAAATTCCGCCGCAGAAATTCCGCGCGGCAGCCTCGCGGGGTAAAGCAAGCAGCTTACCGGGGGGGAGAAAAAAAATTGAGCACATAACGTAAGTCATAAGAGTGCTGTTTTTCCTGTTGATTATTCAGGTTTCTTTGTGTCTGTATTTAGCTATCTCCTACTGTCTGGCTACTGCTAACTTACTCACGTCTCTTATGCTGTATTTTCTTCCTTTGCCTGACGGATCATCCGTCCGTGTTTGCATTGCTCGTTTTTTTTCAAAAAGCTGCGCGATATCGTGACCTGTCATTCGAATCGTTCCCGCCATTTCTCACCGTCACTGAGAGTGGGAGTCCAATTGGGCACGCAAGTTACAAGTTGCCCTGAACCGGATTTGTGTGAATATCCAGAATTACAGCAGCGAGATCGGCTAGCTCTATACGCTCTGCAGCCTGCATGATATTCTGTCAACGGCAGAGCCTGAAACCAACTTTCTAGATACAAAGCTCAGACCACAATTCTGGTTCCTCTGCACTACAGTGCTGTCATCATCCAACCGCTGATCTGTTATTATTGGCATCTGTGCTTTATAACATACCCGTTGTTGTTCCCCTTCACCAGCAAGCTATTTTTTCAAACTACCCTTACATATCCCAGCATAGTGGCTTGCTTCCTTAGTTTATATCAAAAAATAAAAAAGCGCTGCTATCAGAGCGCAGAAAACTGGTCCACCTCAAGTGCCATCGTATTCGCACATTACTCACCACTTAGAACCTGTTAAGGTTATCCTCACCTCCTCCAATATCTTGTCGCACCCTCTTATCGTTTCTACTGCTCATCTGCATTCTCCTAGTGGGTACCTAAACCCTTCGCCTATCCGATGTCGTCCTCCCAGCTGTCTCGTGTGATTGACCAATTCACTACAGTCCTCCAGTACAACTCCCAGCAGAAGCAGATTGTGGTTCTGGTTGACCAATTGATCGACCGGGTCCAGCAGAACCATCTTCTTTTAGATACCAACCAGGTCCGTGCCGTCTTTGGTAAAGAACTTGGCCAGATTCAGAACAAGCTTCACCTCACTGTTCTCTGGCTGCTTTTCATTAATGCCTACATCGAAAGGGCCTGTGTATCCAACCTGTTCAAATCCCATGATCTATCGGAGTACTTGTTCGGCCTCAGCCTGACCTATCTAGACAATTGCGATCTCACCATCATCTACCGCAACAAGTCGTTGACCAGAGAATTCAATGCTTTCATAAAGACTTTTGCCAAGCAGGCCCCACAGCTAGCATGCAAGAGCCTACTGTTCCAGGTCTTCACCTCCAAATCCTTCTCAGCAGAACTTAACTTCCTGCATGTGTTCACTGTCGACCAGCTCTTCTTGCAGAAACAATACGGTGATATCAACACACTTTACTACGACCATCACATCGCCGAATTCACCGCCATCGACGCAATGGATCTTTCTAAGTACTCTATCCTCAACTTCTATTTCAACATCGCCTGCTCACTGTACGCCCAAAATCACTTTTCTGATGCTGTTGTCGTATTCGACACTCTCTTCAAGTTGCCGATTGCTTCGATACCAACCAAAGTGTTTGGGGAGATCATGGCTGTCTACGTTATGACATTAATCTTCCTTCCCCGTCATAGACGTGTCAATGATCCGCATATGTTGCGTTATAGTCCTTATGTTCCAGGCACTTATTTAACACTCTATCAACTCTACCAGTGTGGGGATTTTCTTCATTTTGCATCCACACTCTATCTGGAATATCTTCAGTGCAGTGTTGTTAACCCTGACAATCTTATTCTTCCAAAGGAGAAAGTACAACTTTTGATATCCAAAATGGCTACCGAGAAGTCTCATAAGATCTCTGCCAAAATCACCAATCTCAATCCCCAAGAAACTTCTCCTTTGTTTGATGTTGCAAATACTTCCAGAAATCTCACTTTCGCAACTGATCTTCATCTATCTATCCCACTGGAATTACATCAAGATACGGTAACACCTTGTCAACAGCTAGAATCTATTTCTACTATAGCGCATTCGAATACTGCACTGAAGGGGCAGATAGCCAAACTAAATTTTGCTCTAAAAGCTGAAGATCCACACCATGCTAGGCCCCATGGCTAGCATTATCAGATATACTCTATCCGCCTTGATTACGACTCTTGCTTTACTTTAGCTTCCGAGTTTATAATATTCAGTCCATTTTCTCACTATGTAAAATGATCAATCTCAGCATTTCGCTTTAGCGATATAAGGTGGAGTTGCTGGTGATGAATGTTCTCTTGTGCTCCTACTGTAATCCAATACTACATTCTTAAAAACTACTATCTCTATCCGGAATTTATTACATTTAACCTTTTATCAATCTAGCTCACCATAAACTCCTCTTCTCTTGGTCGTATCGTACTTCCTAACTATACTTTCCTGTCCTTCAACCTGTGCGAAAGCAAAACCTCTCTGCTTACGCATTCTATGCACCTGTCTGACCTTTCTGATAGTCCTTTGGAAGGAAGAAAATCTTGGCTTATGATCTTGAATCTGGTACTTCTGTACCTTTTGCACCTGGTGGTAGAATTCTGGGTTCCAAGTTCTCTTATAGTATTTCCACAAGAAGTCTCTCATCAAACACAAAAGTGGAACCACAATTATGGCCATCCAGAACACCACAGATCCGTATACATAAGGGACAATTCCGTAGTATTCCTTTGACACATCTGCCTTCGGTGCCACTGCCGCATATATAGGAAATGCGATCAACCACATGATAAATGAGCCCGGAATAGCAAGCAAGGTGAACTTGGTCCATTGTGAAGATATTAAAGCAGCTTTTCCGAGTGAGGTGAGTAGGCATATAGTGTAGAGAGTGACACCAACCACCCAATGATCCGCTATCAAGCCACCACTCAACTCATTTCCAAATCTATATATCACAATGACACAAATGTATATGATAGCACTGTGATAAAATCCATTAACCGCCCATGACCAGAAGATTTCCACATTAAAGAAATGTCCCTCCTGGCCAATCTTATAAAGCTGTGGATATTGGTTCAACATGCTGGCTGTTATATACTGGTCAAATATACCTATCACAAACGGAGGGAAAGACAAAAATATCACGTTGTATAGGGTTAAAGACCACGATTCCACAATAGATTGACCACTAAATTTGCTGCTAAAAGCATACCAAAATTGGCACATATAAAGAGTGATGTTCTTGTAAAAGGAGTACAAGATAGCAAGAGAGATTCGCTGATAGGACCAAGAGCCATGAACAAGCAAAAGCTTCTTAAGGTATTTGAACTGACCAATAGCAAAATCTGCACTTCTAGCTGCCTGTGTTCCTTCCATACCACTAATACCAACGCCCACATGGGCAGCCTGAATCATTGACACATCGTTAGCACCATCTCCAATGGCTAGTAGCAATGCCTTCTTCTTCTTTTTGACCATTTTCACAACAAGGGCCTTTTGCAAAGGTGATACCCTGCAACATATGACGGCCTTACATATAACGCCAAGTTCAAGAAGAATATCTTCTAAATCCGGTTCCAATGCATATCCAAGTGATTTACCATCAATAACAAGAGCCAATGAGTTTATGTCTTCCTGTGAGATTTCGCTTCCATGTAGAATTCTGAGTTTATCTTCAATATTGCTTTTCGTGTCTTCTTTGCTCTCTTCGTTGACAATTAGCAAGTTCATATCTTCACTCAACAACTTGCAACTCATTCCAACGTTAATAGCAGTTTCCTGTCTATCTCCTGTCAAGACCCATATCTTTATTCCCGCCTCTTGAAGAATGCTAATTGTCTCTGGGACTCCGTCCTGCAATTTATCTTCAATTGCTGTGGCTCCAAGTAAGAAGAGATTCTTTTCAATCAGTTCTGCAGCATCATCTAGCTTCTGAGATCTATCGTTCAAACTCACAGATGCCTTCTCGTAAACCTTATTCCAGCTTTCGTACTCTTCTTGCGGAATCACCCTTGTCGCAATACACAAAGTTCTCAAACCTTCGACTGCGAAATCCTCTAAATGTTTGGTTGTTGCCTCTACAAATCTATTGTCGTCTGACAATCTTGAGAAGATCACGGTATCAGCACCCTTCACATACAATCTAATCTTGCCATCGGGACAACGGAATATTGCACTCATTCTCTTTCTTGTGGAGTTAAACTCGCAAATGTTTAAAAGCTCGTAAACTCGATCTTCTCCATTCACATCGATAGAAATAGAAGATGGCTTTCTGATATGAAACTTGTATCCAAGCATCGATGCACCTTGAACCAATGCTCCTTCATCGGGGGAAGCAGCCTGGTACTTGATTGTTCCATCATCCAAAACTTCTGGAATCACAGTGTGACAAGCTGAAAGCAAAGTTAAAAATTCGTTAATGACACTTTTATTTGTGTGTTCATGCAAATCTGTTTGTAGTTGGGCAAAATCATGGTAACCGACCTCTATTCCTCCGACGATTGTGGCTTCCTTGTCCTCCGGGATCTTACCAATATAGCACCTTCCACCAATGGAGCAAGCCTTAAACTCCATGATGTTCCTTGTAAGAGTTCCTGTTTTATCACTGAATATGTACTCAATCTGACCCAACTCCTCGACAAGGGACGATGTTCGAACGACTGTCGGTGTATCGGTCGGTTCGTAGTACATATCCATGTCAGAGGCAATTAGAAAGGCCTGAAAGTACTTGATAATTTCCACAGTAACAAACAATGAGATAGGCACCAAATTTGAGTATAGAATCCAGTATGTTAGGATATCCAAAAAGAACAAGCCAACCTTGTTTGTGTTTTCCATATGAAGGTATCCCAAACTCTTACGGCTGATGGTCAAACTTAGAGTGTCCCCTAAGGAGGAAATGATGGCAAGAGTTATGAGAATGCCAAATAGTGCTATAATTTGTAGATTGATGATTCTTTCGACGTCGGTCTTCTTGATTGGAGCAGCGGTTGCGTTTCTCATGAGTTTCGTTTCGTGACCAGTGAATACCACCACACCTTGAATCCACATTGTATTTCTCAAGTTTGCGCCACGGAGAATCAATTGATCTGGACTAAGAGGAATTTCACGTCCATTAAGATAGAGTGTGCCCTCGTATGTGTATAAGCTGCTGTTTGGGCGCTCGCTCACAATCTTTCCCTGGCATGACAAGATGTCTCTAGGACTAAGAAGATGGGCAGTCTCCTCCTTTGCCTGCTTGATTTTAAGGTTTGTTTCTCCGTCCAAGTTGGAAGTTTCAATATAGCAAAGGCCATCGGGTTCGGAAGAGCTAAGCAGGACTATATCTGCCGGGAACGGCTCTCCGTTATTGATACGCAGGATATCGCCGACTTTGACATTGATCCAGCGTGTGGTGACATAGTCGTGGGTTTCCGGATCCAAGATCTCGACCTTGGACCGATTTAGCTCGTTATCGGAGCTGTTTCTCTTACTGTCTTCCATGATTTCCTTTATGGCCGACACCATCAAAACAATGCCAAGAGTACCGATCGTGGTGTAACGGTTTGTCGGGGTGACGGTGGGCACCTGCTGGATGATGGAGGTAAACAAGAAGAATAAATTGGCGTACTTGGAGAACTGCTCGAACAAGAACTTGGGGAGAAATGTGACAAAGCTGTATTTGGTAGTACTGATGTGGTTATCACAGTACCGATACTGCTGGTTGGCGTGTCGGTTGTTGATGTGTATGATTCTCGGCGTCTTGCCATCGTCCTGGTCCTTCTTGTGAAACCATCTCCTTATGTCAAACATGTTCTGGCTCTCTTGGGGAATGTCTTTGTCGGGCGGTGGAAGCTGGTCGTTGATGATATCGTCGTATGGGTCGTCCGAATGCTTCTTCCTCTTCTTTCGAGAGCTCTTCTTCTTGCCACTGCCGATGTTATCGTAGGTGAACCCGAATTTGCCCTTCATCTGGCGGTAAATGCCCTTGAAGCCTTGTCCGTCTTTGCCGCTGCGATCACGATGGCCGGCTCCTAGATCCATGTCTTCGTCTTCCGACAATCGGCTGTCGGGAAATATCTCTTCGTCGTCATCCGTGTCAATTGCATTTTCTCCTTCAAACGGGTTGAGCCCCGTTCCCGTTCTGTCGTTGGCGATCAAGTCGTCATAGTTCGAACTATAAGCACTGACAGGTCGACCTCCGGGTGAATAGTCTGCGAACGGATCCAGGTTGGAATCTGCAGGTAAATCGTCACCTAGAAGATCCGGAGTATCCTCATCTTCTATGATGAAAGAATTTTTTGATTTTCTGCTCATGTTAGCAGAATAATATGTGGAGCAAAGAGAGAAGATAGATTGGAGGAAGAAGGCTGAGACCTAGAAATGGATTTACGCGCACGCGCCACGCCACCAAGGAAGGTGAGGCTAGTGTGTGGAGATAGAGCATTAAACTGTGTGGCTGGTGAGCCCATTTTGGGGAATGGCTACTGGATGGTGGTGCAGGGTTTAATAGAGGTAGAGAGAGGTGAAGTAGTGAACAAGTATTGAAGAAGAATTGAAGAAGTAGTGATCAACTATTGATCAACTATTCGTAAACTATTTGTAAGCTATTCATAAACTATTTATAAACTATTGATCAACTATTCGTAAACTATCCGTAAACTACTCGTAAACTATTCGTAAACTATTTGTAAACTATTCATAAACTATTTATAAACTGTTGATCAACTATTGATCAACTATTCATAAACTATTCATAAACTATTTGTAAACTATACATAAACTATTGATCAGCTATTCATCAAGCGGCTCAATCAATGGCTAGAGCTACAGGAAGTGATTCAAGAATCTCACTAGAAGTCCAACCAACCTCTCACCCGCTCCTTCATTTTTCCAAAGTATAACATTATTAAAGAGTATGTCAAGTTTATCAACTGAGTACATCTACTGTGAGACTCTAGAATTCACCTAACGCATTTTGACGTTTCCCAGTCTTTCGATTGTCTACAACTCTAAATATATGACAGTATACTTGTATGACAGCAGCTATGACTTTTGGCTCCCAGTTTATATTCCTAGTCCAACCGCAGCATCTATTACTGGTCTTTCTACATGCACCTTGGACGACATAGCACCCGGTTGTGACCCATGGTTCCTAACTTGGACCCGCCTTCCATACTAATGGCTGCCGGCATTGATCTCTGGAATCAGATTTTTTTTAACATGGGTACATTAACCGCCGGAGGCATATGCTGCTCCGAGAATTTCAATGGCAGGCCACAGTTGCTCCATAACTATACGTTCAGTCCTCCGACAATAACATGTTCTCCTTTTAGAAACCTCCAGTCCAAATTCTCTGGCAGAAAGTATGGTTAGTCATCAGTCTTTAGAAACGTCAAATATCTTCTTCATTTGTGTGTCCTTGATTTATCCTCGTTCGTTTCTTCACCCCCGGCAATATCCTACATACATTCTGGATTAAACTGTATTACTTATGTACTTTATACTCATTTAAGCCTCCACAGAAAGTCTACCCTTTGGATTGGTGACCTTAACACCGATAGCCTTGGCTCTGGCCAAGATGGTAACTCTGTTCTTAGCGGAAACATTGTGTGCAATCTCAGCAGCATAAGACTTGACGTTCAATAAGAGAGGCTCCAAGTCCTTGACATTTCTGATGACAACAGTCTTCTGTCCGTATGGGTTCAAGAATCTGGTCTTCTTGTTAGAACCGAAACCGATCTTTGGGGACTTGGCATTTCCTCTCCATCTTCTTCTGACAACACCATCGATACCCTTTGGTTTTCTCCAACTTTCTGGAAGCCTCTTGTATCTGTCAAAATGATGTCTCTTGAAAGCGTGAGGGTGCTTCTTGACAATAGCTGGGGTGAGTTTTGCAGCCATCTACAACGTTAGTATGAGGTTTGTCGGTTTGTCGGTTTGACGAAAGATAGAAAGATCATTGTGTTACGGTAGGACAATGTGAGGGCAACCTGTGCAGCCTGTGAATGTAGTCACTGAAGTAACGCCAAACCAAAATGGTCCGCAAACGCTTCTGGCAGTTTTGGTGAGTCAGAATCAGACTCTGGTTCTGTTTCGCAGTCTCGTGCAATTCCAGAATTCTATTGCGAATCCCGCCCGTTCCCACTAGGTTTTCAGCTCCTGTTCATCCTCTTTAAACTCATCCTTTAAGATAATCTGTTCCACATCAGCTGAACATCCATCTGTAATTAAGTGTCCTGGTTACCTGGGTCATCAGCTTTTTTTTCTTTTTTGTTTTTCTTTTCCTGGTCTGCACTTTCTTTCCAAATCGTTTGTATCTCCTTGCCATTCACACTATCATACAATGTCTACTTCCGTATCTCTTTCACTTGCATTGCTTATACTTACTTTGATTATTACTTAGTGTTCCAAGTAAGAAGTATCACTCCAAAATAGAACAAGTCAATCTCGTTTTTTCCACTGCGAAAATTTGAAAAAAATTTTTTTTCACCCGCACAACGGGCTCCTCCCGCTGCACACCGTGGCCTTGTGTCATGTGTTACGTAAGTGGCCCTACACCTCGCGCCCTACCCTTGTGCAGGTCATGTGACGTGATTCTTACGGCTCCCTTCTTGTCGCGCGTGTGGCTGGTACTGGCGAGGCTGGTGCATATGTGTATCCGCATGAGGCGCATGCTTCTGCTACTGTATCTTGTGTGTGATGAATATATGAATATTTTCCAGCGTTTCATCGTACCTGCTACTCTTTCTCTTTTTTTGGACCCTTTTTTACACTATGGTGGATCAGGAAGGCCCAACAAAGGATTCCTACTACTACATCGACCAGGGCAAGCAGTATGATAGCTTGAAGCCCTCGTTTCGGTCTGACGTCATACGGCTGTATGGACTGTTGGACCTTGCACAATCTCTGGCTAGAACTAAGCCTGATGGTTCCAGAGGCGTGAAGCTCCGCAAGTCGTATAAGAGCCACATCTCTGATCTCCCCGGGAAGCACGTGATTCCGACGGAAAGAAACCTATCGCCCATAGTGATGGCGCCAGACAATCCCGACATGATACAGCCAGAAATGAAACCTATGGATGTGGAATATCTACAGAAGCTGTTCAACTTTAAGAAGAGCTCCATTAACGGCATACCAGGGTTCGATGCCAGTCTTTTGGCAATTGACAATATCGATGGCATTTCCAAGAAGGATAAGCGGAGGAAGTCTCCATCTTCGGAGCAGCCGGATGCTAAGAGAAGACACGTTCAGCTAAAGTTGCATTGAGAAGCAGTGGAGGAGCCAGGGGGTGGGTTGAAGGTTAGATGTGGAGGTTAAATGTGGAGGTGAAGGTGTGGACTGAGATGTGTGCGGAACGAGAGACTATCTTAGAAACGAGGAGGTGCAGACGACAGTTGCAGACGAGGGTTGCATTTGATTTCTTGCAGTCTCAGTTGGTTGAAGAGTTGCAGGCAGTTGCAGACGACAGTTGCAGACGACAGTTGCAGACGACAGTTGCAGACGACAGTTGCAGACGACAGTTGCAGACGACAGTTGCAGACGACAGTTGCAGACGACAGTTGCATTCGGTTTCTTGTAGTCGAAAATTTTAGTTGGTTTCTTGCAAGCAAAGTGACAACTTTTTGTTGTGGATTGTCGTTAGGTGACCACGATTCTGACAGGTATGTGGTACTTGTCGTAACGTCACACCAGGTACTTGGCTACCTTTCCCCGTTTGGAACCTCTATCCACCATCTTCAGGCGTTCCGGTGACCAATGCATTTTTTGAAACTGAAATGTTGCTTCTGACATCATTCATGAGGCTGTTTTTGCCTCAAATATAGGCATCCGATCTACTCGGAGAGCCGCCTCCGGCGCTTTGGGCGGCGGAAATGCTATTCGATTATTTGTACTATATATTTGCTATCAACGATTTAACATAGAACGATATTTATGCTTGTACTGTTAGCTACTGGAAATCCTACGAAAAATGGACAACTGCTGGATTGCCACAAGGTCTTGACTACATTAGCCTTAATACAATACTCTTTGATCACGGGCCCGATACCTAGTATCTATTGTCAAGGATATCTCAACCGCTGAATGTCAATTTGTTCTAGTAGTCCAACATTTTATTGTTACACTAAAAAGCCATTTGTGTGAAATCATTAGCTAAAACCGTTTACAAAATGTACTCTCTATAAAATTAATCTGTCGGTATTTCAACAACTCCTTTCCTAATTCTTCGGAATACTGGTTACAAAAATCCCCACTATACGTGAATTTCTCTAGCATTTCTCTAACCTCTATAAGTAAACAGTAGACGCATAACAGGCACCATAATCTACTTCCACACCCACCCAAACATTTCAACCTTTCCCGAACAAATTTAGCTCCACCTTTAGTTTCACTTTCCGTTCTTCCTTCTGCTTTATACTCTCCGCAATCTCCGATTATCTTGTCCGGTTCAGTTCTCCAACTTCGTACAACAACAACATATTCAACGTCGTGTTAAGACACTTTTCCGCAACATGAAAATTTTTAAAAAAAAAAAAAAAAAATTTGCGGATGCGTGAAATTCAGAACCTAAATTCTTAATTGGCTTAGGCAACAAAGTATTCACGTTAGTATATAGCAAATCAACAGATTCCAAAAATGCCAGGAAAAAAGCAGATCAAGATGGACTTAGGTTCATTCTTGGCCGATGATAGCTTTGGAGATTCATGGGCCGACGATTTCGACATCAACAATCTCGAAATCGCTCCAAAAACCGTTCCAACAGAGATTTCTCTCTCCAACAACGAAAGCGGCCCTTCGCAGCACTCTCAGTATAACAGAGAGGAATATCCTATTCCAGATGAACCTCCTTACACTGCAAGACTCAACAACTTGCCTCACGCAATGGAGGGAGACGAGGTTCTAGACTTTCTAGTGAGTCAGCTGAAGTTGACTGATCCTGACCAAGAGATCACCGATTTCTATGCCCCTAAGGATGGCGAGACCGGCGGACTCAGAGGCTTTGCATTTGCCACATTCAGAGACAGGGAGGCCTTGGAGAACGCATTGAGCTTGAGTGAGTCTCCTCTTGGCGGCAGAACAGTGTACATCTCTGTTGCTGCACCAAATCCAAATCGAAGACAGCATAGCTCATTCAGAGGAGGAATGAGGTCAGAGGAGGAGCCGAACCTAGACTGGGGTGCTGTGAGAGGAGTTCGTGCCGCTCCACCAAGAAGAGAGAGGGAGAGAGACAGAGACAGACCTCCAAGAGAGGAAAGAGACGAGCCGGAATTGGACTGGGGTAGTGCCAGAAGCACTCGCTTGTCGCAGCCATCCATCGAGCCAGAGAGAAGAGAACGCAGATCGAGATTTCCAAAGGAGGATGATTCGGCACCATTGGACTGGGGTGCAGCCCGAAACTCACGGACTGAAGCTCCTCATAGAAGAGAACGTGAATACAAAGAGAAGCCTCCAAGAGAGGAAGAGAATCCTCTGGACTGGGATGGTGTTAGAGGCTCGCAGGCTGTTCCGGAGAGGGCAGAAAGGTCCGGCTTCAGAAGTGAGAGAAGTGAGCGTCCTCCTAAGAAGGAAGAGACTCCTTTGGATTGGTCTTCTGTCAGGGGATCCCGTACTGTCCCAGAGAGAAAGCCTGCACCAAGAAAATCTCCGAAGAAGGAGGAAGCACCTATTGACTGGAGCAATGTGAGAACCACTCATGCAGAGCCAACTAGAAGAGAGAGCAGCAGAAGAGTCAGAAAGTTCAGCAGCTCTGCATCTACCACTTCCACCACGAAGCCAGCCAAGGTCGAGGCCCCTGTTGACTGGAGTAGCATAAGAGGTTCTGCTCTAAGAGAGAAGAAGAATTCTGGCAGAAAGAGTGCAAAGCCAGCCTCCGAGAAGAATAAGCAGCAGACAAAGAGCCGTGATGGACCAAAGAAATCTGCTTTCGATGTACTTGCCATGGATGATGAAGGTGAAGGAGAGGACCATTCCGTTGATAATGTCATTAATTCTACAAAGCAATTGTCGCTCGATAGCCAATAGAACTGAGGTTGATTACTTACACTTGTATTTTATTTCGTTGTTAGAGAAAGAAAGGGAAAGGTGCTTCTTTTCTAACATTTTTGTGAATCAGTCGCTTAAAATTGGCAACAGCATGCTTTTTCTTATATACTTCCCGTTATACTTTGGTTTAATGTAGTCTCTTATTGCTTTTCTTTCATATTCACGTAAGACACTAGGTAAACAAGGTCGACAAAGTACAGCTACTAGATGATAGAATGCCTATATCCTAATAGTAGAAAAGTAGGGTAATCAAGACACTACATTGAATGTTATTATTCATGTTGTAGATAGCGGCTCAAGCTTTTCTCGCATAGTTCTTTTACACGCCATCCGGTCACGTAATCTATTAATTTGAGATATTAAAGGAGTTCAAAAAAAAAAAAAAAATGTAAAGCATAATAGTAAAAAGCTAAAAGAGTAAAAGCGAAAAAAGAATAAGCTAAATTCCCCGAATAATCATGCCATACGAGCGGCCCTGTCCTGCAACTCTATATCATTTGTTTGATCGCCATTAGAATTTAAACCTGCAGTTCTTCTTTGCTGCCTCCTCCGGTGATATATGCAGATAACATTGTAATAGTACAAGTCGAGTTTGGAGATTCCCATAACTTTCCAGAAAATCACGGTATACCATTTGTATTTTTCTAGAGTTAAATTGTATGCTTCCTGGTCGATGTCCATAACATCTACCGGACTTAAAGGATGCGTACGAAGAACTCTGCGAATGTTAGGGTTCATTTCTGAAATGTCCGGGAGCGGTGGTCTGTCAAAAGATGTCGAAAGCATCTTCTGCTCAGAATCGCTTGTGAATTCACCTGTATCGACGGAATTTTGTTCTGCATCATCAGTTGAATTTCGATTTTCGGAGGCAGTATTGGTAGAGAGATTGTTTGGATTAGTTTGTTCGACGCCTGATCCGACGTCGCCGGTGTCTGTGTTGTTGGTAGTGGTGTTGTAAAGACCTGCTCTGATCATTTCCAAGCAGCACAAAATAGTATTTGCCTTGAACTGAGAAGGTTTAGGATAGAGAAAAGAGGTGAATCCCATGCTGTTACCAAAGACGTCATCTAGAGGAGGTCTTTCGGTCCCATCCTCGTCGTTTCCAAGGAAATCTTTCTTACAAGTTGGGCAGCATGCCCTTCTGTTTGTTAGCCAAGGGTCGATACATTCAGCGTGGAATACATGACCGCAACTCAAGCCCCTGACCTGATCGGAATTCTCAAAGGTTTCTAGACAAATGGTACAGTCGCCAGAGCTGAAATGAAGTGGGTGAGTCTGTTCGGTAATGTCGGCCTCAGCCTGTGAAGTGCCCTGGGATGGAGATTCGGAAGTTGGTGACGGTGTATCTTTGGAAGATATATAAGCCGGCTTCTTTAAAGCAGGCAACGAAGAAGAAGAAAAAGTGGAAGATCTTATTGAGTCATGCTGGCCCATTTCGGTAACATCGGCTTCCTTGAGCAGACTCGACTTGTCTGCTAGAGGTTCCTCGGTGTCATGGGAGCCCGAGTGTTTCTCGGCAGAGCCTTCCTTAAGGCCATGCTTTCCATCGGAATCTACACTCAGCCACTCTGCGTAAGTCGTCAATGGGAACATTTCTTCCAGCTCCTGCTTCTTCAACTTTCGCCTTCTGGGCGTGTGGTCCTGGGCGGAGGCGTTCATCGCAAGAACGTTCAGATAGGTGGTGTTGTCGTTTGCAAGGTAGGCGGCCAAGGGGCTCATAGTTTGGTTGCTTGGAGATGGCGGTTCGAAGGGTCCACGCACGTAGCCCAAGCTTGGCGCATAGATGCCGAATCGAGCCCGGATCATGTATCGGAAGGTGAGGAAGACAAAGAGCAAAGCGATGAATACTCCGACGCAAAGCGCAACGAAGAAGAGCACGGTGGAGGGTTTGCTGCCAACAAGGTTGCTAGAGGTGGACTGAGAGGACAAGCCGGAGGCAGAAGCAAAGGTAAATGACGACGAAGTGGACGTTGATGTCGACGACGGGCTAAAGAGCGCCGTGGAGGTAAGTGTGTTGGAAGCTGCTTGACTCATGGGTGACTAGATGGAGAGTTCAGCAGGATGTAGCCATATTATTGGGGGCAGCAAAAGTGTAGCAAGTGGAAGGTAACACGCAGTCTATTTAATGTAGTGTGCTGAAATCAGAATATGGAAAAGCAGAGAGTAGAACTTGCAAATAAGTAGCGGCAAAACAGCACAATCGGCAAGAAAATTTTATCTAGAGCTGAGGGTGCGCTATCGGGAGGCGGGCGGTGTGGCGGTGTGTGTATATGGAGAGGGGGGAAACTGGTGAGGCGGTGTGGCAGAAAACAAAGAAGCGAAAGGGAGGGATGGAAAAGTAGGACAGAGGCTGGGGAAAAAAAAGGAGAAACAAGGAGAAACAAGGAGAAAAAAACGAAGAAGAAGAAGAAAAAGAGAAAGAAAAAGAGAAAGAAAAAGAGAAAGAAAAAGAGAGAGCAAAAAGGGAGAGACTAACAAGAGATGCAGAAGATGAAGCACAAGAAGCATCATCAGGCTGAGCCTGATAGGGAAGATATGTGTGGTGAAAAAGTGGGAGGTAGCGAAGAGGAGGAGATGTAATAGTAATAAGTAATAATAGTAAAGTAATGTAATAATAGTAATAGTAATAGTAATACACACATATACCCACCTTCGGGAAATTGCTCCCTGTGGTAGCACAAGAAACAATAAAAATAAAATAAAAAAAAAAAAAAAGCAAGAAATAAATAAATAAAGAAATAAAAGGAATTAGAAAAATCAAATATTAATATTAATAGCAATATATCTTATATTATACCATTTATAATATTACCATTTATAATATTATTATTACATCTATAACTCACAAAAATAATGTAAATACTATTACACTGACAGCTGAAAATACTCAAAATCTAATGTTCTATTTGGTTGAAGTCTTCTGGCTCAGTAAAATGCTACAATATTATTGAAGTAAACAGTCCCGCAGTAGGCGAAACCAACGTGATCCTGGTAGGTATGTCTGCAGCTGTTGAATTTGCATATCTGCTGGAAGGTGTTGACCTACCCAGTCACTCGTATTGCTGAACTTCTCCTCTATCACACTTCACGTATTTCCAGCTTACTACACCGATGCCACCCGCCACTTTCTCCACGCAATCAACCTACATCGTCTGCTCCCAGCTATTCCTACCTCCCCAACCTTTCTTAATCGTACATTGGCCACCCTGATTGGCGGTTCACTACACCTTGACAACTCCTAACCGGCATATTCTCCAGATCTGTGCTCTTCCAAACGTTAGTCGCTGGCTGCATCAGCTAGTACAATTCTTTTCGTCTATTCTCCTCACTCCTCTATACATCTAACTCCGTATCATCTCATCCAAATCCTCAAAATCATCTTCATCGTCGATTTCGACAAACTTATTTGGTGAAACTTCAGCCTTAAATCTCTCAAGACAACCGGCATAGAGCATTTTCGACGATTGGTTCGATGTAGACGGCCTGAAATAAAGCATAATCAATGGCGAAATAAGCCGACCATCCGCTGTCTTGTATGGATAGTTGATGATCGCAAACCGGGGCGTATTTCCGGTGATTTCATCCTGCAACCCTTCAAGACTATCGATGGTATCATCTGGTTCCTGGTACTTGACACTGTAAGTTTTCGGGTCAATTGAGTAAATCTGAGCCGACATCTTGGTCGACCGAGATCCCGAGAGTCGGAACTTCCGTATTTTCTGCACTATTTCAACAGGAAAGTTGTAGAGAGATGTATCCATGACTACAATAGAGAAAAACAAAGATCATGATACTGCTAAAAGTCCGGAGCGAGATCGCGATATCGCCACACCTCTACACCGAAGCAGAGAGTAGCAGGTCATGGAGGTGAGATGGTTAATACCGGTGTACTGAGGCTACTTGAAGTCTAAACACCAAATTTTACACAGGAAATGATACTACTAAGTTAAGCTGCTTTCATGCTAATATGTGAGAGGTTTGGATGGTAGTTGGCACGGTGCAGTAGTGGATGGTAAGGTGAAGCGGAGCGACGGAGCAAGGTGAGTCTAGTCCGGCACCAACACTAAGTAACAGAGAATGAGCTGCCAGGGATGACAGATAAAAGCATTTTTATCTGACTACTTAGAGAGCATACATGGTAAAAAAGGCAAAAAAAAAAGAGGAAAAAGCAAGAAGAATACTTGCTTGTCTGCCTGGCACAGTGAGGTTTGATAACGCTGGTGTTGCACCGAGCCTGAAGTCTACACTGAGGAAAACCAAGACTTGGATTGATCAGAGGAATGGCAGTAAGAAAAAATGAACAGACGATAAAGTAGGTGATAGTGAAACGTCATCAAAGCCCGGGAAGCAAGAGTTTCGACGGGAGCTAATGCTGTCTCGAGCAATACTTGGTGGTAGCTCGAACTTGTAGTCGTCGCTTAAGTTTTCTGAATTATTCTTGGCAAGCAAACAACTGAAGAGAGAAAAGAGAGAGCAGAAATGGTTTGCAATGATGTGTCACCATTGCACCAAGCTCTTCTACTTTTGGAGGTTTGTGATGATAGGTTGGAGCACCACAATAAAATGTTCAAGACGACATATTTAAGGTTATTCGTTGAACAGCAACTTCTCTGTGAAATCAAGAGACAAAAACTTCAGCTTCTACCAGCCGATTGCTTTCCCGGTGTCTTGCTAAACGGTGCTGCCAGTTATGAAGTATCTTGAAATCACGCTTCGTTGTCAGGCTGAGAGGCGACAGAAATGCGAACTAGTATGTAGCTCAAGCTTATCCTGTATTCATATTTACAACTCTGTACTGTCTTTTGGACCCATGAAGGTAGGCATACTGTACAAAAAAAAAAGCATTTCTGGTAGGAGCATTATACAATTGGGAGCTTGCAGAGACTTTGGTAGCAGACAAAATCTAGTACCGGATGCTGGCTACTTTGTTAAACATCAAGTTATCTTGACTGTTGTCACCGACGGCACTATCAAAGAGTTGCCGGAGCTTTCTCACCAAACGTTGGAGTGCCTGCAATGCGTTCTATGAGTCGAATGCACTATAACACCACAGTATACTTTTGGCTGATCTTCAGTGCCGATGGAGTGAGTGATATTTGCCAGAGCATGATTCCAAGATTCTAAACCCACGATGATACCAGCTTGCTTGCTCTACATCTTACATACGTCTGTCGCTGTGGTGCTGCTCTCTGTGCCAGCCGGTGTATGCAAGCACATTGATGACGACTGTTGAGGCTAAACTCTCTGCCCGACGCCCGATGCTCGATACCAAAGCGTGTTACCAGCGGACACTACTTGATAGGACTTGATACTACTTCATAACAATGTACGAAGTCTGGCACCGGTCCACTGCTTCGTGCCTAGCTGAGCTCACTGCTTGGCCGTGCTACCGGCTTCCTAATCTCTACATATCCTACCGCTGCTGACCATCCAGGAGCCACCATGCATCGTAAAAACACTGCATGCACCCGTCGCACGCAATTCACGGGCTTCGTCGGCGCCTAACTCAATTACAGTGTTCTGGTCAAACTAACGCCGTGAATTAAGCGCCGAGCCAAATACCGTGTATGGAACGTGCCAATGTTGGACGCTGCGCTGTGGATCCATGCAGCAAAGGATATACACACGGCCCAGAAATTCGGCCACCGGCACTGGTTTCGGTGTGCTCTTGCTGCCAAAGCGGTTCTTGCTGGTGCAACGCTTCTGCGCCTCATGCAAATTAGTCGTTTTCCAAGTTATCCAGTCCAGGCTGTGCGCTTGAATAGGTCCCGTGCCCGTGCTGCTTCGCCTCCTCTACCGCTCTCTTTCATCACGTACTCAGGCAGCTTTCTACGTTCTTTCTACACCTTCCCTACTGATGGTCTGGGCCTGGATCTAATCAGACCTTACATGTGGCTGCAGTAGCCTGCCATTCCAGAATTTCAGACTTACAACTCCAGTATCCAATCTCTAGTGCGCAGCCGGACACATCCCGCGCAACAAAAACTGAAAAATGCAGCCGCAGTGCGTTACACCCATCCACCCAGAGTTAGTTAGAGCTTGCAGCGGCCACTAGCGTGGCGTGGATGTTTAAAAATAGCACAGCTGCCGGACCCTGGTTGCTACCGTTCGACAAGACGAATAAGTGGCTGTCGAGATGCATGCTGGGCTCTGAGTACCGGCCGCATTGGGGGTAGATCTGATATGGCACTGGTTGAGGCTTGTGTATATGAATTCCCTGGTGCCCATAGATCGTGTTGTGCTCATGGCCATCATGGCTGTAAGAAGCAGTAATGGAGGTGGTGGGCGCAGCCTGTCAACGGTGCACGGTTCTGGTGTTTTTTCACCCGCAGAACTTCTGCACGGAGAAAGAAACCCCTGACTTGCGCCGTCACCCCCACTTCCACCCGGGGTTCCGCAGCGGGGGCCCCGCTGGGCCCCCACGCTTCCTTCCTACTATTCTACCGGGTCATCCCACCACAGCCATTTCCGCCGTAGACGCGCTCCGGCCGCGGAGGGTTATTCCACCGCGTGCAAAAAAAAAAAAAAAAAATCTAAAAAAGGTCCATGAGAAATTCTCGCTGCCTGCCATTTTCCATAATATTTTTTTTTTTTCTTCCCGTACCTCGTAGACTAATCGAGAAAAATTATTTCCCGTTGTGGACACAATTTTCTGGCTGTATTTTTCTTGCTGGGACTCCACGACGCGCCTGCGAATCTGGTAGCAATGACAGCGGCGGATCCGGACTCGCTGACATAGCACACCGCGCAACGTGCCCAATATCCGGTGTCGGTGGTGCCCAAATGCCAGAAATCAAGGCATATTTGCATTAACTGCATAGACTTCAGGTCATAGCGGAATTTTCAGCGTCTCCTTTGCTTGTAAGGGCCCCATGGTAACCGGCTACTACTAGTGCCATGCTACTTGACTCACCCGCCTCGTTGACTCACTCACACACCGAATTCTTCTCGCACAAATTACCATCTCTATCGAACTTGCTTATCGCGCCACGAAAAAGAAATGAAGAAAAAAAAAATGCACACCTTTGTTTATTGCCTTTCCTGATAGACGCCGTTTTTAATCAGAAAAAAAAATTTTCTGCAGCTTTCCATCCAAAATTTTTTTTTTGTTTTACTGGTCTGCCCAGTATAAAAGGATGGTGAATTTCCGGATTTTAACAACCGCAATTTTACTTACTTTTTTTCTCCACTCATATTAAAACTTTACATTTTTTAATACCAAGTCAAATTATATCACATACACAATGCAATTCTCTAAGATTCTTGCTTCCCTTGCTGCTTTGACCGCCGTCCAGGCTGCCAACAACTCCACCAACGGTTCCAGCTCTGCTGTCTCTACCGCCGGTGCTGCTGTTAACACCTACGGTTCCGTTGCCCTTGGTGCTGCTGCTGCCGCTGCTTTGGCTTTGTTCTAAGTCTAACGTCTCTTAATTGTCGGTGCATATCAATGCGATAAAACTAATATCCTAACATTAAGTCATCCGTTATATTTATCAGCATTAGAGCTTTAAACTTTAGATAGAGCCGGGCGTAGCAGGTTTTTATTGTCGTTTTTTTACTTTACACTTTCATTGTTTGTTTTCTTGAAAGTTTTCTTTAATCTTTTTTTTCTTTTTTTGGCGCCGCTTGTTACCCTTGCAGCGTCTATTGTTATTACTAGTTTCGCAGTCATCATGTGTTTTTTTATTCCAAATTTTAATTTGATTTCAACTTAATACTTTTAATATTAATTATCGTCTAAGCTGACGATGAGTTATATTATTCTTTATTTGATTATTGTAGGTAGTAGTTAGTATGTTGTAATATGGCGTGGTATGGGTGTGCTTTTGATGTCTTTGTTTTATTTGCATACTACTCTACACTACACTAACGCCTCCATTACTGCTTAAGCGTTGGCGGTGCAGTCGCCGGAAGTCGGTGGATTCACAAACCCTCCGTATTGGGTAATTTCGGCGTCCGCAACAGTGCATGTCAAAAAGCACAAATGCCGAAATTCTAGAATCCGATTCCTCGGCACCACCAGAGTAGTTAGTTCTGTAGCACCAACCGGAACAGCGTGGAAAACATTGCCTCAAGTGGCTTTGTGACCTGTGAAAGTGTATGGCGTTCTGACAACGTCGTCTACTGTCTGCTGGAAGCTTCCGTAAACTTTGCTTCTCGCTGTGACTTGAGCTCCTGGTGTAATTTGCCTGCGCAGGTTGCCCGGCCATCCACCGCACCGTGACGGTGCTACGCCGAGCACTGTTAGCGCGCTCTCCGTGGTAACGCGGAGCTCGGCGTAACTGCTCTACCAGGCAGTCTACGCTGCATATCCACATTCGCTCACCGCGACTGTCCCAGACGGGAACTACCTATGACCTAATACTGTAGACCACACCAGCATACCACAGACCACACTGCTATGGTTTCCGGTACACAGCTGGTACTGGTTGTAGGAATGTGTGGTGATTTCTGCAGACCGTATGCCGTTCTAGCGAGGGATCAGGCGAGCGCCAAGCCTTGTGGCGTGTAGGATTCCGGCGCTACTGCTGGTCACAAAGTCGGCAGCCACGCCAGCTACTGTTTTGTGGAACTGCAGTGGACACAGATAGATGCGCCAGACGATACCGTTTTGGGCCCTCTTGTCGTGGTCCTTTGCTGCCCGTTGCTGTTTCTGCAGACTAGTCGACTCAGAATTCTTGCAGTGGCATCGATATGCTGGATCCGGGAGACGGAAGACGGCGCTAGTGAGAATGCAGGCCACCTGGAATGGATGATGGCCACGAAGTGGTGTGAAGTGATGCTTAGTGCAGCACATAATCCTTAAATCTGGCTTCTAAGCTCAACTGGCTACCATCAGTGGCTTTAGCCGCCCTGGGATTCCGTTACTTTGCCCAATTTCCGCCCTACTAGTGTGCATTATTTTTGAATTAAGCGCCCACCCCGCAGAGCTACCACATGTACGACAGCCCGCCCGCAACCGCCGAAAGATGGTGTGTCAAAAAGCCGCTAAATCCTGGATAGAGAAGCATAACTGTTTCGTCAGGAAACAATTCTAGGATGCAGCCTCAGTTTTTCGTTAAACCAAGTGCTGCCCGGTATGCGTGGCCCAATACCACCCAAGTACAAAGTACACCAAGGCTGTGCTCACACAACCAGCAGTAATTCTGCCGTCAGAAGACTGCCGAGCTTTCTTGTATGATCAGCACTGCATGCATTGATCTCGTAGCTATTGGTTTTAGCCCCATGCTTACCGCAATCTGCTTTCCTCCAAATTCTGTCATTGTTGGCAGCGCTGCTAGCACTTCAGTGTCTGCTGTTTCACTCCATTTCCTTCATGAGCCAAGTAGCCAAGCCTGGCGTCTAACACTATTTTTTTTTGATTGCGTAATGGCTTACGCTCTTTGACGCGTAGCATCGCGTTCTATCTTTACTACTTCTAACATTGATTTCAGTTATTTCTGGAAGTATAGTCTAGTTTGTGCACTCACATTACATTCCGAAATCTTCGCTCCTTCGGGTGTTGTTCTTTTGCCCTTTTTTTACAGAATTAGAGTCTTTTCACAGCTCTGTTTGAGAGTCTTTTCATAGCTCTGTTTTGAGTTTTCTCCATTCTTTGACTTCTCTCAACTCACTTTATTATCCCTGTTTCAGACCCCTCGGAAAGCTGTGGTCAAATCGTTTTCACATAACAGCCTTATTCCCTTTATTGTTGCTGCTGCTGGAATTCGCCTCCTTTCATTGATTCACCTTTAAGCTCACTTTCATTTGATTGTTAGTGTGGTTATTTGTGTGCTTATACCTACAATTGCTGTCACATCTGATCTTCATCTGATCTTCTGTCACTATGAATGTCGCCAGAACAGCAGAAACCCCTGCAGATCTTCTGTCCAATGAGGAACTTCTTGGACTTAAGGAGGATTCCAATGTGGCTACACCAGTTGAAGTTGAAAAGCCTCGGCGTAAGGTGTATAAACTTACCGATGATATAATGCTGGGTCCCCGAGGCATACCTGCCCTTCGAGTCAGCCTCAAGAAGTACAAATTCAAGTCGAAGAAGCCAGACAGCAAGATGACCAGCTTTGAAAAATACACCAAGGGCCAGTACGACCACACGGTCCATTTCGAAAATCTTACCCGCTTACTTCACATATACCAACGTTGGGGTCATGATATTTATCCTAAGTTCCGCTTTGTGGACTTTATACCCGTGTTGAACAGGGCTGTCTCTGGCGTTACTGTCAAAGAGTACAAGCGAACCCTAGTAAGGAACGAAATTGCCCAGAAACTCAAGCAGCAGGTCGACGGTACACCAGACGGTCAGATGGCTTGCGCAGAATCGACGACTCCTTCACAAGCTGCCGTTGCTTCCACTACAGAAGCTTCTGGCATCGTGCAAGCACATCCAACGCAAATAACAGATCAATCTGTTGCTGTTGACAGTAGTTCAATGCTGGACGATACGCAGATCCCACCAGAACTTGAAATGTCCCAGGTAGGCCGTACTTCGTTATTTGTGGGTGATTCCGACAATGACTTGTACACACCCTCTTATGCTGGCAGAAAGAAGGCCGGTGAAAAGCATCTTTCTGAGGATGATGAGTTTCTGCGGCAGTTGGAAAATGATATGGCCGAAGCAAATACGTCTGTTACCTCTGCCCGGGAACTTTTGAAAAGCGGTAAGGCTGAGGATGATGATCTTCTTCGAACTGTTCTTAGTGATGACGATGACGACAACGGAGATGATTTCATGTCACAGCATATGGGTCACCAGACATTCACCCAGGATCCGGGAGCAGAGATCGTTCCTACGGCGACAGAAGCCGCCGATAAGCCAGAGGAAGCAGCCAAACAGAAGAAGCACGATGAGCCACATGGAGATGAGCCACATGGAGATGAGCAAGAGCATGAACAAGAGCATGGGCAAGAGAATGAGCAAGAGCATGGCGCCGGAGGCCATACGCAGCGTTATGATGAAGATCATGAAGCTGAGCTCGATGTAATGAGAAGTATGAATATGTAGTTTGAGCTTCTGTCAACACATCTTTTCAAGAAAAGCTGGCTTCGGATAGCCGCTAGGGCGGTTAATTTAGTCGATGAGTCGGCTTCGGAGTTCCTAAGGGGGCAGTGTTTGCTTTCATAACATGCTATTTTTAAGAGGTTGTCCGCCGCCCTCGTGTTTACTTTGGCATGCGTGGCATGTGTGGAACTAGGTTATAGGCTGTGTCATCCGGTTATTCTTCGCTTTTCATCGAACCTGCTATCATATCTAATTTAATGTACAGTAAAAGCAACGTGATATATATTTACTACTGGCGCGCCCATTCGCCAGAGTCCTATTAACTATTATTATCTAGATGTAGGCGCTACTTTGTCATTGTTTCTTTATTCCTTAGACCTTTTGGCCTGCCCCTTATCTTCCCACTAGACTCTTCTGTTCAGAGTGCAGGCATCGGATACCCCTTGCAATGGCATTTAGGGCTGTGTTGCTCATCATATTATGTGATGTCCGCGAGAGCTCACTTGAACTTATCACATTGCATAAGCACAATTCACTGGCTAAAGGCAGTGTAATCTCTGGTTTATAGTTAGTGAACGGCAGTCCAAGACAGTGACAACATGCCACACTGGAACTGGAAGAGCCGTGTATTGTACGACGATGAGGAGGACGATCGAGACTTCACGGAAGATGCCGATGAAGAAAATGAAGATGACGAAGACGATGATGAGATCGAAGAAGAAGAAGAGCTAGAGCATACGTCGGATGGCGGCGCAAGCCGAGGCCGCCGATCTGGAAGAAATGAAGTGACTGAGAGGAAAACAAACAAGAGCAGATCTTTGGAGCCATCGGAGGAGGATGAAAGTGAAAGAGATCTGATACCGCTACACATTAAGAGAACGACAAAGAGAATTAACTACAATGAGGATGCATATTTTTCAGAGCTGGAGGAGGAGCTAGGAAGCGATGATGATGATGATGATGATGATGATGATGTTGATGATGAGAGTAAGAAGAAGAAGAAGAAGAAGAAGAAGAAGGGCACGGACGACGATGCCGATTTCAAAATCTCGGAGTTGGAAAGTGACGGAGAGGAAGAGGACGATCAAGGCGACATGGATTTCATCGCAGACGATGACAATGACTTGGATTCTGATTTTCTTCGGCCGAAAAGAAAACGGAGGCCGAATTTCATTGTGCGAGACGATATGACCCTTGATGGAGACGAGGAGTTCGACATCAAGTCAAAGAAGCACAGCTATGACGACGACGACGACGACGACGACGATGAAGACGAGGAAAACAATAACAGCGAGTCAAACGACGAGCCACTGACACTCAAGGATGAGCTCCGGGCATTGAAGGAGGATTCTCCGATAGACAGCCCTCCTTCGTCTTCTTCCCTTGAATCAAATGCTCCCATATACCGGCATTTGAGAAGGCGCAAAATTGTCAACTATAAACTTCCACCGCCGATACTGACCGATGCACAGATAGATGAGCAGGCCGCCGCCGCCATGGATTTGCTAATGTCATCCCCGCGTCGCAAGGTGGGGCGTTATGGAGGTTCATACGCATCCGGCGCATCGTTTAATGGCCATATATCACAACCTCTCAGTATTTTTGGCAATCCTATTTCACGGCCACCACCAGATGGTCTAACTGCACTTGGAAATGTTGATTCCAGTGATTCAGATGACGATAACGAATTATTTAAGCCCACAAATCCAAATGATACATCCACTAAGTACAACGTTATGCCGATCCAGCCAAAAAAGAAGAATACCCTAGCCGATACGGATCCGCTAGGAGTAGATACCAACATAGACTTCTCGGTAATTGGAGGTTTAGATGACTACATCAGCCAGTTGAAAGAGATGATCACGCTTCCGTTACTTTATCCAGAGCTCTACGCTAGGTTCCACATCACGCCGCCTCGAGGAGTGCTTTTCCATGGTCCTCCTGGAACCGGTAAGACTCTTATGGCCAGAGCTTTGGCAGCTTCCTGCTCCTCACAAAATCGGAAGATCACCTTTTTTATGAAGAAAGGGGCAGATTGCTTGTCAAAATGGGTTGGTGAAGCTGAACGTCATCTTCGACTTTTGTTTGAAGAAGCCAAGGAGAAGCAACCATCCATCATATTCTTTGATGAAATCGATGGTTTGGCGCCTGTGAGATCATCCAAGCAGGAGCAAATACACGCATCTATCGTTTCCACCCTTTTGGCTTTAATGGATGGAATGGATAATAGAGGCCAAGTTATAGTGATCGGTGCCACAAACAGACCAGATGCCATAGATCCGGCCCTTAGGAGGCCTGGAAGGTTTGACAGAGAGTTTTACTTTCCACTACCGGATCTCGATGCTCGTGAGAAGATTTTAAAGATCCATATGCGCAAATGGGAAACCAAGCCAGAGGACAGCTTTATCAGAGAATTGGCAAGACTAACAAAAGGTTACGGTGGAGCCGATTTAAAAGCTCTTTGTACTGAGAGTGCCTTAAACGCTATTCAGCGAGCCTATCCACAAATATACGGAAGCCAGGACAAACTTCGTATCGATATTAACAGAATCACTGTCTCCCCGTCGGACTTTACCAGAGCAATTTCTAAAATTGTTCCCTCTTCTACAAGATCAGTTTCAACATTTGCAGCTCCACTTTCAGATACTATTAAACCTTTGCTTTCTAACCAGCTTGTTTCGTTGGAGCGCAAAGTGGATGTAATAGTTCCGAAAAAGGTGGAGCCATCACTTCTAGAGGAATGTGAATATGTGGAAGTTTTATCCTTCAAGGAACGCCAATTTCTAGAAATGCTAAAGAAATTGCGTATCTATCGCCCGAAGCTAATTCTAAGTGGAAGGGAAGGTCAGGGACAAGTTTACCTTGGACGAGCTATTCTGCATTACCTAGAGGGCTTCAATATTCAAGTGCTAGACTTTGCCCGCCTCTTCTCCGATAGAGCAGTTTACCCTGAAACGAAGATTGTTCAAATCTTTCAAGAACTGAAGAGGCATAAGCCTGCAATTCTATTTCTGCCTGATCTGTATGGATTTGTGAGTCGGATCAATGCTACCACTAGAGCAAGTATCCGAGGATTGCTGGATTCGATAGGCAGTCATGACAACATTTTCATTTTGGGTGTAGTTCTAGATGATCAGAAAATGCAGGAAGAGTACCTTGAATCCTGCTCAGTGTTTCGATTAGATACTGACGATTTCATCAAGATCAGAAATCCACAAAGTTATGAACGACGTGCTTTCTTTGACAGCCTCTTTTCCACTCTCGAAATGAACCCCCTAGACTACAACGATATGAGCTTAAGGCCAAGGCGTAAGTTAAGAAAGTTACAGGTGGTGGTGTCCACGAAAAATTCGATGGAGGAGAAAATGTTTTCAGATCGAAATGATGAAGACGTCGAGAATAAAGTCAAGGCTTTAAACTCGCTTAAGCTCAAGTTATCGTACATTATTGAAGGACTAAAGGCACGCTTTAAGCGATTCAGGAAGCCCATAGTTAGCGAATCTAAGATTGTTAAAGTGGTTGAAGACATGGTTGTGGATGCCTCGGGGAAAAAATACTACAATGTTGGTTTAGATCTCATCGAGCAAAGAATTTGGGATGGACAGTACTTGGAACCTTCTCAGCTGCTCAAAGACCTTGAGCTAATAGTAAAGGATTCGAAGGTCTGGGGAGAACGAGAAAGAATGCTGAAAGCAAGCGAAATGTATGCAAATGCAGAAGTTGAGGTTGAAGAAATGGAATTCCAGTTCCCGCTTCTTTTAAAGGAATGGAAAAAGTTGAGAAGAAAAGAAAGAAAGGAAAAGCGATCTAGAGCTGCCAATGATCTGGGCACAAAGCTTGATGATGAAGGAGTTATTGGTGAAAATTCTGAAAGTGTTGAAGGTATTAAGGAAATGGTAATTAAAGGGCAGGAGCAGGCTCAGTCACAACTGCAGCCAAATCAAAATTATGCTCCTGCAATTGATGATTTACTGGAAGAAGAGTCGCATCCGGAACCTGTCCATTTCCAAGAGCCAATCGCAAAAAAGGTGGTTGAAGAAGAAGTACAAAGAGAAGAAAAGAAGGAGAACTTGGAGTTGTTATCTCCAGACGAAGAAGACGTCTGTAGGCCTGCAAGGCCTAAATTAATTATAGATCAGAAGAAGAAAGAAAGCTTCAAGCAAAAGCTTATCGATGCAACAGAAGGGATGAATGTGACCGAGTTGGAGGAGTTGAACTGTTGCCTCATCAAAATTGTATGGAAACACCGTTTGGAGGTGGACAAAAATATTTTACTGGATAAACTATTGGCGCTTGTATCTAATATTTAACTACATGTAAATCAATATTATGACGTTTAATGAATTGGTGAATGGATACGTTGTAGGCTGTACGTAGGCTTTAGTTGGAGAATTTGGGTGCACTAGTAGCAACACCAATAACATTTGCGATGCCTCTGTGGAGTCATCCTACCGATAGTATATTCCATAATCTACTTAAATAAATTACCAATGTTCGTATCTAGATTATACACAAAACTGTTGCGTTATAAACATTCCAAAACAACCTCCACCAAAATTAAAAATTTTATATAAGCACGTAAATAAAAATACAGCGAGCATCAATCTGTTTTCTTCTCAACCAAGTCACTTACAACAACCTTCCTCATCGGGCTTGTCTTTTTTTCCGAAGTAGGAGACGTTGTAACAACTGCTTGTCTTGAATATGGCGTTACTGATGTGAGACTTCTTTTCTCAACTGGTTGAGAATTCAATAAATTAGAAATGGAGGATTGTCTGCCAATCGTAGTCGTAGTTGAAGAAATTGAATTAACATTGCTGAAAATTGAATCATTAGTGGAAACCGAAGAGGATACTGAAGTATTATGCAGTCTGAAGACAGAGGGACGAAGTTGCGAAAGGGGATTTGAGAGCGGTGGTAAACTTGGCCTCTTTATTGGAGCGTTGATGGTTGGATTTTTGGAGTCGATAATTACTGAATTAGGAGAAGCCATCTTGGCTGGTGAAACAATTTTCGTCTTTGGAGTGGTCTTTTTGAGCGGAGTTCCCACCCCGGATGAAACGGAAGTGTTCGTCGACCCATTATTGCACATAGGTGTTCCTGCAACCAACGGAGACTGCGATACTGATTCACTTTTTTTTGTGATATTTGCGGAATCATGCGTTGGTTGTGCCACCTGCTTAGAAGGTTGTTGTTGTTGTTGTTGTTTTTGCTCCTGCTCTGGTTGTGATATTTGTTCTTGGTCCGTTCCGCTTTCTGCATCCTGCTTCTTATTTGTCCGCTGTTCCCTCGCCTGTTGATGTTGAGGTATTACTTTGGTTGATTGGTATTCGGTATCTAGTTTTTCCTCCGACTTTTGTTGTGGACCTGATTGAAGTTGTTGACGCTTTTGGAGTGACGATGACTGCTGCTGTCCTGATGGTAGTTCTTGGGGATGCGGCGACTGGACATAGTATTGCTGGCGAGGAGGAGGGAAGGGTATACCATTTGGCAGTGAGGCACGAGGGTCTATTTTAATCGATGGAAACCTGTGCCTTGGAGATGACTGGAACGAAACCCTTGTGGTCTCTCTAATTCTCGATTGTTTGCGATTTCTATAGTAGGCAAATGGAACTGAAATTTGGGGAGGAATTTGCATTCTTTCTTGATCAGCCGAAGCCATTTGCAATACACTCTGTTCGTTCTGAGCTATTTGCAAACTCCTCTGGTCGACCTGTATGGGCTGCGGTGCAAAAGCTCCATATGCTGGAGCTGGTGCCGGTGCTGGCATAGCAGCAGGTGGTGGTGCACCCTGAGCTTGGGTAGGATAGTAGTACAGCGGACCAAACATCTGTTCGGCCATTTGGGGTGGTGGTTGATATGATATTGGAACCTGCATCTGACTCTGATGTTCCTTCGGTTGATTCTCCGAGGGAGTACGGCTCTCTAACTGCGAAGTCTCGGTCAGACTCGACGCTCTCGATGAAGTGGAACGTCTCTTTATAATATGAAGAGAGGACATATCATCCTTTCTGAATTTGCCACTTGAATGCCTGAATTCCCAAACGGGTTCATCGGTATCCTTGGAATCCGGAGGGTTTGGTGGCGGATTGCTATCACAAACCTTGTGGAAGCCATACATATGTAGCTGTCTCACAAAAGATGCAACGTTGCCATGCTTGAAATAGGTGGTCAAGGAGCTGGCGAACTCGGAGCCGGGCAAAAGAGCAAAAGTGGTGTCGTCATTCTGGTCAAGCCTACTCCACCAGATGAGATGCGAAAGATTCGGATCCTGTAGCATGGCATATAGTTTGGAAACAAATGCGGAGATCTTTTGATGACTCTGGGAGGATTTTCTTGCGGCGGAAGTAGCGCTAGGCCGCTTTGGCGCCCTTGGGCTACGCTTTACCACGGGAAAGGCCGGACTTACTGCAGCCTGTGGACTATAAACTGGATATGACTGTATCTGCTGAGGTGGAATAATCGATTGGCGATGATATAATGGATATGGTGCCACGTTGGGGTTTGAAGCAGGAGCCTGAATAATAGTTGTTGGTTGATTGGTGTTGGGAGGTGGAGCCGAGTGCATAGGAGGTGGATATGGAAACGATATAAGCCCTGGCGGTTGAATAGGAGCTCCGGCAGCTGGAACCTGCTGGTAAGCGATGTATGGAGCGCCATATGGAGTCATACCAGGTGGCAGCTGTGGGTGGATCGGTATGGTATTATTCTGCTGGGGAGGAGGAATGTTATATTGCATTTTGTAGTAACAAGGAGTGCTATGGGGCCGTAATAATATGGCTGATTAATCGAGGGAAGGATGGGTGGATGGATGGATGGATGGATGGATGGATGGATGGATAGATGGATGGAAGAATGGAAGAATGGAAGAATGGATGGAAGAATGGAAGAATGGAAATTGCTGACTTTTTGATAGTCTAAAATGATTGTCAAGAAATGAAGTATCTTTGATTTAGGCTTTTATTCCGGATTAAATTCTACTTGATCGTTAGTGTGCGGAAATTTTTCGCTGGCACCTGGTGAAGGAATTGACGAGTTTGGTAGTGGTAATGATCTCCAGTTCGTCTAACTTCTGGGTCTTTGCAGGTGTAGGCTGCAGTTATATATCCGACTGGTAAAAACGAACAAAGGGGATGTCGTTCTGTTTTTCTTGCAGATACTGTATGAAGGTCTTGTCCTGTACTCGGATCTGTTTCACCGATTTGCCTCAGCGAGCTTGCTCTAATTGGCTTGCTCTGGGTGACTTAATAGGCTGAAGTTTTTGAAGAGAAGACTGGAAGTAAGCAATCTCTCAAACAAACGCAAGCAGAAGCGGGAAATAGTGCGTGCTTTTATAGCTGAATTTCGAACAAGAGCACAAAAGGGCAGAACAACAAAGGGATACAAGGGAAAAAAAGGGATAAGAGAACAAAGGAATGAAATCAAAGGAAAAAAGGGTGAAGTAAAACGTCAAACAGAGTAGTAAGCTTGCTGTAGCAGATTATTACGCCAGGTTTTTGTATTCAGGGGAAAACTGGTGAGTCAGGTGGAGAAAAAAAAATTCTTTTGGTGTGTGTGTGTAGTTCAACAGTTTCTTTCTTTGCTGCATTAAAGGCACTGTTTTAGGCAGTAAAAGAAATTCCCTTTCTTCTCTCAATGTTATCCGAGACGGTTTCTTTTTTGTATCGTTTCTTTTGCGCACCTCCCATTTCGAGAAGAATCTATTATTAACGAGACGAACTCCCAAACAGGGAAGCACCGGATCCGAGGGTCTCTAAAAAGGGAAAGGGAAGAAAAAAAGCAGAACTCCTGCTAATCGGTCGTACGAGCCGGTCACAACTGAGACATGAAAGAAGGCAACAAAAAAAAAAGCAGGGGACTGGTGCATACTATGTTCGATGTTCTTCGGCTTCGCAGGAAGATGTTTTCTTTGGAGGTCTGGACCGATTCCGACCTTGTCTGTCATCAAGCATACTTGCTATCCTCGGTCATGTTGCTCCTCATGCTCACTTTGCTACTCGTGCTGCTTGCCACTAAACCCGCCCAACTGGGTTGTGGGTGCCGCAACGCACCCAAGCGTATTATCGGCTTTTCTTCTCCCAAGAAAAAAAAAAAAAAAAAAAAAAAAACCAGTCTGCTTTTTCGCTGCACTGTCTGTCATCTGCGTAGTGCGTGTGGTTCCTGGTGTGTGGTATGTGGTGCGCAAGATTTTAATTTGTGTGCTGCTTTTTTCTGCCCGTGGTGCCTTTCCCGCTGCGGACACAGTGGATAAGTGGATCTCGGGGAATTTTTTTCGTTCGCAACGTTCCTGAGCGGCGTTATAACCAACGTAGACTACAGAATCGGCTTATTGCCAAATGCCAGAAACTGGAATTAACAAACACCCCATCAGTGCTGCACATGTCGTAACGGAACATGCATGCGCTCCTACTTATCGCGGTATGCATACCTCGCCGTTCACAAAATTCGGTTAGCCAGCCTAACCGTTTTTACGGCTTTCACTCGCAGCTTCCATGCTCATGCTCTGATGTAATGTCCTCTGCAAGTCTGCCTATACTACCCCAGTACTCCCCCGCCTGGCCCACCCTCCACCGCGAATTTGCCCAAGAAAGACTCTATGCCTTTCTTCCCTCGTCTGAGGAAAAAATTAAAAAATAAAAAACCAGCCATCACAATTCTTCTTTCCTTTACTTTCTTCCCCAGCACACGCTTATCATTTACGCGGATCTACCGCGAAGGCCCGAATCGGATGACCACAATATGGTTGGACGCTGGTTGCGGTCGCTTGTATGATACCCACTATCCAGGCCATAAAGTCTGGTCTTCCGCACCGCCTGTTTCTTGGGTGCTAATGTCCTGGGTTTCGGAACCACCCGCTTTTCTAATTCAGATGCTCTTCTAATTCCAATGCCTAGTGAGAGCTACCAATCCACTTACTCACTCCCCCCTTCCTTTCCCTTCCACTCCCAGTCTTATCTGTCTCCTCATATTTTTTTTTTTGTGCTCGCTAAAAGTAACAACGTATAACTGCACAAAAGAAACTCAAGGCATGCGCCAACCCCATTCGGAGCTTTTCATCTGGCTGCATGCGCTTGCTTCTGAATTTGGAATCTTGACTCCAGTCAAAAGTCAAGCTCCACGGATCCAAAAAAGCATCTTGTGCCAGCCTGTGCACTTGTTCGTTTACTCGCATATCTTAAGTAAACAGCTGATCGATTAGGAGTGTACTTTACTTGAATCCCTATTGCAGTCCATTTCATTATATTATTTTATTTCTATGTGCTGAAACTTTTTCTGGCTTTTTTTTTTACCATGATCTTCGGCCATTACTGGACTTTTCTGTTGCCACTATTATATTTGTCCTCCGTACGTTTCCAGACGAAGCCGTTGGCTCTTGGGTTCATTCTTCCTATTCGTTCCGGTTGTTTCCATTACTCCACTCATCCAAATCCATCTCTCCACATAGGGTGTCAAGCAAACATACCAATTGATACCTACCACCGAATATTCGCTCATGTCCCACCTTATTTTTAATGATGTATGGAAATCTTTATGGAAAACGCCTTGTGTTTCGTATTTCTCTCTATGTTCGCTGTTCACACCCCAGTCGGAATATCGTTTCTTTTAACTGTGACTTCCTTTTCTGATCTATTGTCTTTCCTCGCTTGCTTGCCAGCGAATATGCATCTGCGATACTTTTCTTATGCTTTTTTTTTTGCATCAGACTCTACTTTGGTTGAGTAACGGTCTTCTTCGCCTCTGTGACTCCTTAAAAATTACAGTGGCCATACATATTTGTCACACTTTCCAACTATCGGAACATATTCTCCTCCCGCAAAATATTTTCCCTCGTCCTCCTAATTTGTCCCCAAACCCCTGCAATTAGTAAATTCAGCACATATGTATAACGTTATATGCACAAATCATCTGTATGCGTGCAACATTTCTCATTTGGATGTTCCCCCTTGCGTGAATTCCATTTTCAGAATTGTTACCGACCTCATTGAGACCTCATTGAGTGATCTTCCCTCACGGCTGTTCCTTCATGCTATATGGTGCGAGCTCTGCTGCTCAGCTAATTCTTTTCCAAAAAGAAACGTGTCTCAGCTAATTCTCTTCCAAAAAAAGAAACGCGTCACCCGATTTATGCATTAAAAAGAAATGCTTTTTGTCCAACATATTTCCTTTTCTACCGAAAAAGCCCTCATCAATGGAAGTGGTGTATGGAGCCTTGATTGTATTGTGGTAACAGCACATGCAAAGCGGTTTCAGGAAATTGACATTGACATGATATGACAAAGCAAAATAATGATACATGGAGCAAAGGATTTTTCCGAGCAATTTCTTCGTTGAAAGCACACTACAGCAGTGAAAAGAAAGGAATCGGCATAATTGAATTATAACTGTAAAAGTACGCTTTTTGCGAAAACAGTGTCACACAAATTATGTGTTTAAGAAATATTTTAACCTTGGAAGTTAGTTTCAGTAGCACAAAGAGCTACCTGAAATTCATTTTTGCCATATTGAAGAATGGTAGCACTCTGGACTATGTGTACAACCCCTTGTTGGACAGGATTCCATTGATAATTTTATTACCTAATGTGGATCGGCTGATGCTCACTCAAGTGTCTTGTGCTTTGTTTTAAACTACAATAATTACGTTAATACTCTTGTTAACGTATTTTTTAGTGATCAAATGTCGAAAATACATATCAAGGAAATGGCGGGCAAATTTGTAATCGAACTTCATGGCCTGCACTAGCGATGCAATTTTGATTACCTGTACTTTCCGAGGTTGATAAATGAAGTCAGCATAATAGCATAATAATAAGTAGTAGTCAATAATTCAGGA
The DNA here is from genome assembly GCA_030565225.1 of Allodekkera sacchari. Taxonomy (NCBI): domain Eukaryota; kingdom Fungi; phylum Ascomycota; class Pichiomycetes; order Pichiales; family Pichiaceae; genus Allodekkera; species Allodekkera sacchari. Next base: position 47,437 of record JAJMBG010000072.1, read on the forward strand.
GCTTGACTTCAAGGTCTAGCTTCGATTTGTTTCTTGAGGACTACCTGATCTTCGGTGCCAGTCTGTTTATAGTTTCTTAGAGAACTGTATTACTGTCACCACTAGAAATGAATCATGAATCATCTCTTCTAAAGCTTACTTTATTATCCTTGGGTTGTTGAACTGAATTTCTTTTGTGTATTTTATTGCAACTAGACGAGTCATATATTGTGTGAATGCTATTTGGTGGAAAACTCTTTTTTTTCAACTTTCGTAGAGAAAGGAAAAAGCGTTGGTTATTCCTTACCAAAGACATGCATGAGCACCTCAACTCGTCAAGAACTATCCGCATCCTAAAAGTAGCAGTGAAATCGTTTATTAACACTGAAGAGAATTAATTGCATCTTAATGTCTGAGGCCTAAAATATCCTAACTCTATGCAGAGAGGCTAATGTCTCCAGACAAAAAAAAGCACATGAATGCTTCTCCAAGCTATTCTCGTCAATAATGATCCGAGCAGCCCAAAATTTGCCTTCCGAAGCTCCAGCAACTGCTAAAAGTCAACAGCTGTAGATATTAAAGTGAATATGGCATTTGTGAGGTGTCTTGTAGCCTGGTTTAACTCGCAAAAAAAACTTATATATGCATTATTGTGAGGAGCAGAGAATCTTTACTTAGTCCGAAAGAGATTGCAATCAGGGTCAGACGGGAATGAAGAAGTAAAAAAAAAAGAAAAAAAAAACGTTCACGAGTCAAGAGACTAGTCATCATATTACTGCTCCCTCCATGATCCTAATTTGCCCGACGGTTTTTGACTTCACTATCGGGTTATTAGTCTAAGCTTCAACCCGCATCTACCTAGTAAATAGCCACAAATGGCAGACCGGCGGTTTCCGTGCCACCAGACCCTGGGACCAAAAACACTCGCATAGGGAGGGACGGGTGCCGTGAGTAACAAGAAGCATGGACACCTAGCAACCTATGGAGCCAATTTTGCAAGCTCTGAACCAGTTTTCTTCAATCTCTAGCGTAAATCTGCATGCGGTACAAGTGGTGCAGAGTTTTACATTCAGAAAAGCCTTAGGGTAGTGCAGAACTAAGCCAGGCACTTGCTGCATACCCATTGCGCGGTGGGAGATGAGAGTGTGCATGTATACTGCCGAAAATCGTAACTCCAGCCAATCCAATTAGGGATTGGGTCGTAAAACTAGCGCGCAAGCTTAACCATTTTGGGCAATCTTCTTTGTTCGCAATCGCATGGAAGCGCCTAACCTGGCCGCCCAAAAACGGTTGATCAGGTGGAATTGCTCAGGCACCACAAGGTGCTAGCTCCCAACATCCTTGTGTTACCCTTTCCAGCTTTGGTTGTATTGCTTGCTGGATTTCGTTTTTGCCGCTTCACCGTCCTGCTCTTCTCTCAACCAGGTTATATTCTCCCTGAGAGTCCCACTTTTTACTGCTGCGACAAGGCAGTAAAGCGAGGCCTGTATATTTTTTTTTTTTTTCAATGCTTTTTTTTTTCTTTTGACTGTATCCTCGGCGCACATCTCTTCGACCTTGAATTACTGGGTGGAGGATGGCTAGATAAGAAAATACTGAGAAGAGAACTGCTGTCGACTTTCAATGGTTGTTATTACTTTCGTTGTGTCTGGGACCCATAAGTGTGTAGGAGGGGGAGACCATTTTGTGGGCCGAAATGGCGTTTTGCGGGACCTAAAGTTAGCAGCAAGCTCGCTTCCAGTGCACAAAGATGAACACTCTTGACTGCACTTCTCTGCAGTATATCGCTAGATGAGGACTCAAAAACGTTTCTCCGCCTTCTGGAGTCGCTGTATATGCCTTGATGCCGGAAGTCTTCTGTAGGTATCGGCATTCATGCCCCGATATAGCTGATGAAACTGTCGTTTCACCTGAAATGCCCCTGTGCTCCTGCCGCATGTTTGTTGTGTATAGAGCTGCATGGGGGCAGCGGCTGCATGGGAACATGGACTGCAGATAAAACAGCAATATGTTAATCCTTATTACGGAGGTGTATCTATGAGGAAGCATTCTCTTCTCTTAATCTGGAGGTGGCTAGGTTCATCCACTTGATGACTTGCATAGCCAAGAAGTCAGTTAAGGAATTTTTGTTCGAGTTAGATGTTGGATTTCCGGCCTACATTGCTCTCTAAAATCAGTCTGTTCCTCTATACATTGTCATTTTTGGCACTGCAGGCATTTGGAATTCCTAAACTGCATATTTCAAGAATTTCTTGCTAGATGGAACCCGATTGGTAAGAGATCCCACTTGTACGTCTACTCTGCGGAGTACAGAAGCAAGAAAGCAGTGTTTCTACATATGGAGGAGCTTTATTGAAGCAACTGTAATCCGATTTGAAACTTCCATGTGATGCTGAGATGGCTTCGGGGGACATTTCGCTACCAACCACCGTTTAACCACCTTTTTTTATTTTAGAATAAGCAAAGAAGACAAATTAGATGTGGCTGTTTTTGGTTTTGAAGTTGCATAACTTTGATGCTTGGAAAATTAAAAATATCGTATTGCCGCTGAAGTGGTAGCAGCTATCCGCCTCTCATGCTGTCGCTGCACATTAGCTAGATTACGAATCGCATATGAAAGCCATGGCATCTGTGCTGGTGCAATGAAAGAAACTTGACTTCTGATCGATTGCAGATGTATTTTATTTCTTAGTTGCTATCTTGTCAAAGGAGAATTTTGTTTATTGGTGCATTTCTTATTCCAAAAAAGAAAAGAAAAATCTTCCGCTACCGAATTGAAAAAACAGATATCTTTAATCAATTAAATGAGGAGCAATATACATTATGAATTCTATGAATTCGGAGTGAAGGCAAAGGGGTATTCGGTGTTTCTTGGAATTTTAGAGAGCAAAGGTTAGACAGCAAAGGCTAGACAGCACCGGGCTCGTCCATCTGAAATTAGTGCGCTTTCCTTTAATTTTCAAGATTCCTACTGATTGTATCTATTCTTGAAAATTCTTGTTATGATTATTTGAATCTGTTTGTTCATATTCAGGTAGTTTACTTCTGCCCAACGGATAATAATATTACAATTTTGCTCCGTGGCAGTCTTTCAGCGTGCCACATAAGCTCTAACTGTCTTTACTTTCTGCGCTCCCCAGTTTAGTTTGGAAAAATGCTCCCAGCAACTAGTTTTCCATATTTTCATGCTGTTTTATTTTTGAATTGTCAGCTCCCTCCTTAGATACCCATCAGAAGCATTCGATCGTACAACGTATTCCTTCTTGTGTGAGTATTCGATATCACTATCTTTGCACAAATGGCAACAGCACTCTTTGCCTCCCGGCAATTTTTTTCTCTGACCTCGTGTGCTTAGTCTACAGCTTTTAGCTTGGCCTGCAGCTTTTACTCATCGTAGTTATGAGCAGCATCCCTGTTAGTCATTTACTAGCAGTTTCTACATTCTGCTGCTTTCCCTGATTATGCCCATTACTTTCACTTTCTTCAGACTATCGCTGCTTGGATATGCCTATAAGAATCAGTTTGTGAAAAGGTTCAGTTCTAATTTCATTGTATCTTCTTATGCTTAGAAAGGCTCCCGGTATAGCAGGAGATTATAGTAATTCCTGGTGTGGTGCGAGTAACTGGCAGCTGTTACCCCACCCTTGAACTATCTAGATATGCTCACAAGCAAGCTTTCTGTACTTAAGGTATCGTTTTTCACTTTTTTTTGATCTATTTTTATGCGAAGAACTCTCCCTCTAGTTTTCTCATCCTCTTTATCTTGCATTCTATCTATCTCTGGTAGCTGCATCGCAACTACCGTGCTTATCTCTTTATTACGTCATCCACAAGTGCGACTAGGCTATTTTGGTGAATTAGCTTATGTGAGCAACTAACTATTCATCTGTTTAGCCTTTAGCAAGATCTCAGATGGCTCCACGTTCAACGAAAAATCTACCGACTATCATCAAGTTTAAGAGACAAGGATTAACTGTATTTGTAGAGGCTGCTCCGAGGGAGACAGTAAGTGTACTGAAGAAACGGCTCGTTACTATGATTAACAGTTCTGGAGGGTTGATGATAGATGGAGAGCCAAAGAGTCTGGAGCTGCATGACGACGAAGAAGACGCAGATAATTTAGATATAGATATACCGAAGCCTTCTTTTGAAACTGAAGATTCCGATGAAGATATGCCGCTAGATCCGTCGGACGGCTCGATCAAGAAGATAACCGTCAAAGACTTGAGGTTTGCGATACCCAAGGATCGCTCAGACATATATCAAGGTGGATTTGAAGTGGTAGAACACAAGGATTCGGATAAAGTAGAGAAATTGGAGCTAAAGGATTACGATGTAATAGTGTTCAGCCTGAAAGATGAAGAGTTCAAGGTGTGTGAACCGGAACATGAGTGAAGGGTAATCTGGACGTGCTGGGACGTGCTGGGCGATTGTATAGTAATAGAGGCCGACTTAATTATATCATGTAGGAAGGAAGCAACAGCTGAAAGAAGTATAATGAGCGATGAGCGATGAGCGAAGTATGGCCAATCAACCAGTCTTAAAGCACATGCGTACACTCCGGGCAGCACCTCCATCATGTCTACTGGATTGGATTACTCCCCACAGAGAGCACTCTCCAAATACCATCATTGTTTTCAGCAGCCCTTTACTCCCAAGTCTGAGTGACCCCCGATCTACACATATCCGTATCTCCTTCTAACTTATTACTATATAACTTTATCTAATTAACCAAGGCAGAGGCAGTGGCAGATTCGTACTTCCAGTTTGGTGGCAAAACCGAAACGCTTCTGTAGTATCTGGCCAATCTGTGGATTCTGGACTCGACCAAAATCAATCTGAACTTAGCATCCTTGTCCTTTCTGTTCTTCTCCAAGTGCTTTCTGACGTTGACAGCCTTCTTGATCAAGAAGTACAAGTCCTCTGGAAGCTCTGGGGCAAGACCGTTGGACTTCAAGATTCTCATGATCTTGTTACCAGTGATGATCTTGGCCTGGTTGACACCGTGGGCATCTCTTAAAACAACACCGATTTGAGATGGAGTCATACCCTTTCTGGCATACTTGATGATTTGCTCGACAACGTCCTCTGGAGAAGTCTTGAACCATGAAGGAATGTTTCTGGAATAAGGAATGGCAGAGGATGAAATACCCTTACCCTATGAACGAGTTAGTATGACGCAAAAAAATGTACATTACCAATACTAGAAAACTGGTACCGTTCAGCAAAGGCATGCCCTCCCGAGCTCCGCCAAAACCAATACAGCCCTAGTTTTCGTATTCGTCATGTCTCTCACTTAGATCTACGTACGCTGCTGTGCATACGACCCATCTTGTTTGTTTATTGCTTCCTAAGTATTACACTACAACAGTAGTAACTTTAGTGAAAAGCAAATTTGAATTTTTCACTTCGCTGAAAAAAAAAAAAAATTTCGCTCCACAAAGTTGTCTCTACCCTGTATTCAGTCACGTGTGTTAAGCCGCCCTCTCTGGGTGTGAATCTAACGCTGTGTTTTTCCAAATCTGGTAACTGGTTAGACGGACCAGCATATGGCCTCTGTCACTAAGCCTATAAGGATCTTCACGTCCTGGCAGCTAACTCTTGAGATGTCACATTTGGTATTTCTAGTAACTCGTGTCTTTACTGTTTCCATTTCCGCCTTAACTCCGCTTAAGTCCAGTAGTTTTTTCTTCTTTACAGTTATTATTATTAATTCACCCACTTCCGTTGGTATCCGGTTGGTTTGAGAAACAGTAGGTTCCTGCCGAGAGAAAAAGAATGCCGTTACCGATCGGATATGTATCAGTTTGGGATTTCACTTCAATTCAGGCTGTCAGAGCCGCAAACCTTGCCTAAAGCTTCGGACGACTACTACAATATTCACTTTGTCCAGTTTTGTAATGCGGTACAGATTCCGCCTCATGCAGAAACATTTCAGGAAGCACGCAGGCTCTCTGTGACCTCGGCAGAAATCACTGCAGAGAAAATCTAATATACATCAGTGTCGACGATCGATCTGCCCGCTATTGTTTATGTGAGACACCTTCCTTGTATGTACCTCTATTAGTAAGGTCTGCTGAGGTAAAATTTCCCCCTTGCTTGACATTGCCAGTTCTTTTTTTATGTGCAGGCTCAAGGTACAATGGCCGTTTCAGGCTCACACATCATGCTCAACCAATTAAAAATAGTAGCCTCTGAATAGTGTACTGGTGATTTCCCCTACACTGTTTTCCAAGCACAAGATGGTTTTGCTTCGACGGCTAGATCCGGAATGTATACATATCTCATAAGTGCTGTGAGACGATTTACAGTACTGCTACTCTGCACTTTATTTCTTTCCCACGTTTGCCTTTCCCCATAGTAGGGCTTTCTGCACTTGACCTATGTAACTGCCACCATATTATCGGAAACGGGTCTCAAATACAATGGAAACAAAAAAAAAAAAAAAAAAAAAAAATTATTATTATTATTATTACTATTGTTGTTGTTGTTGATAAAGCATTGTATCTCGAACTGCCTTCGAATATGCAATAAAGCGGTATGCGGGCACTGACACTATGCACGATGGGTGGACAAGAATTGCGTGCACAGTCTGTAAGCACAGTCTGTAAGCTGTAAAAGGATCGGTCTTTCCTCGGATTCAATGCGTTAAAGTTCGGCATACATTAAAAAAATAACGCAGCCAATCATAGGCTTTGCTTGATGCATTAAGCGTGAAAAACTAATTTCGATTTCAGACGAGTGCATACATAATTTCACCCTTGTAGCGTTACTTTTCTGAGTCGTTTTTCGGCACAAGCCGCTGCCTGGAGATGGCGATTGTTTTGCAGCCGAAAAAGACAGTAGCGTTTCTGTTTAGGAAACACTTCATGCATGCATTGCGCCATGAAAATGTGAAGAGCATCCCCGAGTTAGTAGTCCTCTAAAATAAAACAAGAAGAATGGAAGTAAAAGAAATACCGTTTATTTCCGGTACTTGTTGTCTCACGCAGCTGATCTTCAGTGTACTACTGACTGCTTACTGCATTATCCGGATTATTGGTGTTTTGGGAGGGCAATCCGGAACGGAACAATATTCCCGTACTATGGTTGGGTGGGCGTGTTCTTACCCCCAAAATTTTGTTGCTTTTAGAAGGAGTGTCAACAAATTACGATACAGAGTATTGGCTGGAATGAGTGGCTATGCTCACATCCGGTCATGGATTGTTGTCACGCTAAATCGACGTCTGTTAACTTGTGTTTCACTGCACCCTATTATTGACGGTACTATCCGGTAGCGTAGCACAGGTTATAGATGCTTATAAAATACTTTGGTCGCAGCCAGCTGTTAATTTTTAGCCGTGTACCGATCGGTTTCGGTTCATTCTACTTCTTATGGTCTGTATTGTGCTTCACAAGTAGCTGCTGAAGTCGTGCTGACTATATACGGCTGATGTAGAAACTTTATGTATGCAAGAAATTTTCTGCAGCCCAGTGGTTTAATTGTAGTGGGTCAGCTGTTCTCTCGGTGGAATTTTTTGACCTGCCCGGAATTCACCCCCCTTAACTACTGTGGCCGAATTCAGGCAGCTTTGTAGTTTCCTATTTCCTAGTTATTGCCGGACCACGGATGGCGTAACGGTAAATAATATGTTGCTAGGTAGCAGTTAGTTGTAGACTACTGCGGACCAGCGCTGCGGTAGTAGACGATGCCAAATGAATGCACGCTGCCTTTACTTGTAAAATTTTTTTCCTAGCTAGGCTATCTGAATGGCCAAGCAATAGACGTGGTAGTCCCCATAAAGGTTTTACTGAAAGGACAAACTTTGGTTTATGTGCATCCCTTACTGACTTTTTTTAACGGTCTCTGGATTTTTAGTGAAGGAGCGTCATTTGGTGTTTGTAATTATTAAATAATAATCAAGCGGGACTTCAAGTAAATTGCCGATGCATATAAACGACTTTTCGGCATCTGTGATTTCCGCTAGTAGTCTACTGTAGCGAATATCACTCGGTGAAATTTTCAGTTGGTTTCGGGACAATTTCAAGCAAATCCTTGAATAAAATAGTAGCTAATTGAAGATTCTGATGATACGTAGATGCCGATACAAATCTGTGGGGCGGCTGTAAAACGGGCACTACTTCGAACAGGTCGGTTCTTGTTAGCCGTAATGCTAGTATATCTTAGAGTCTTATGCACTTCCATTTATGGCGCATAATTTTCTGGTTTTATTTTTTTTAGAGAAGTCATCGCAGCGTACTTAAAAAGAAAAGTCCACAAATGCATTTGTTCCTGCTACCGAAGTCGGACCAATTCATAGTTTCATATTTTTCTTTTGATTTGTGCCGAAGCATCTAAACCAAATTGTTTCAACCTGTTCTCCTGTGCCCGTAAATTGCTGGACGAAAGCTGTGAAGAAGATCCAAGAAATGCTTTGATCCTTCGACCACCGTTGCCATTGTGTAGATATCCGACCTTGATACAGTATGCTTTCCTTCAGAAATAATCTGATAGGAATGTACAGATTTGTAGTCATCATGGCCTACAATATGGATGCTGAAGTATTGGTTTTAATTATGTGTATCACCAGGAGCAACTCTCCTGATTAACTTCAGACGAACTTGACTTGTCCTGGGGCCCACTAATACGCAATTGATATCACTACATAATTATTGGAAAAAGACGTTGGATATACATGCTCCCAGACACAATGGCTGATGTATTCTGGAAGTAAATTGAAAGTATCACATCATACTTGGGTACCTCCAAATTGCATTGTCTGATTTCCATCTCTCTGCCTTAGAATTAAATGCATAACAGATACTTCCTACATGGGGCGGAGAGTGGGAGTACTCTAAGCATAAGTCCAATCCTATCAAAATAAGACCAATACAAATAAGTATCCGACGGAGTGCCTACACGCCATCTACTCCTATATTGTATAAGATTATCTACTCGGTTCTAAGAACTGCTATCCTGTAGCGATACTCCACATTTCCTGCACTTAGCTACTTTGGCTCACTCATTCCCTGCTTTCTAACTAATATATCTAGCCTACCAAATCCGCTTTCAAACTTTCTCTTTCTTGACGCCATTAACTTAATCCGGCTAATTCGGCCTCCTCTTCCACGGTCTTACGTTGCTTTAGCACAAGATCATGACCTGTGACACGCTTGTAAATGTCCTTAACATCATCAGTAGTGGTTTCAAAGTGCGACGAAGGATCATAGGATCTAGAAAGATAGACATTATCCGCTTTTCCATCCTGCAAAGGTTCATAGAGCTCTGCAATTCCCATCAAAACGTCCTTTGTTGGTCCAATCAATTTGAATGCCGGTTCAAGCTCGAGGTGGGGCTTAGATGTCTCAATAATGGTCGAAATGATGGCGATGTAGTATCCCTTTGCACAGACATTATGGGAGCTGGAGAGCACCGCAATGTAGATATCATTTTTACGGTTGATCTGGTTCTGTGGTAAAATGATCTGGGCGGAATCGACGCTATGGGTGTTTGGAACGGGATGGTCCAGGATGCAGATGGCCCGAATGACCTTTAAGCCGATAGATTTCACCTTGTCCGGAAAGTATGTTGGGTCGGCGATTACGACCGGAGCATGTGCGATTCCCTCTTTCGTCTTGACGCCTTTGAATTTTCCGTCGTCTGTCCAGTAAACCTCTTCGATCGGGGTATTTAGCATGAAGAGACCGCCGTAGATGGCGGACAACCGGGCAAAGCCCTGAGGAAGCTCTCCCAAGCCGTAAAGAGGGTAGATGTATGGCGACTTGCCGTACCTGGCCACGGACGAAACATATAGCATGATTCGGTCGTAAGTCTCCCTGGCAGGCTGGGTGAGGTAGGCGTCGTTGGAGTGGAGCGCCATGGCGTGGCCAATGAAGTCACGGGTACCGGACTCGAGGCCGTACTTGGTGTAGATGTCGTCCATGGTGTTCTTGTCGAGGTCGATGCCGTGGTGGGTAGTGGCGTCGTCGTCCTTGTAGTTGACAATGAAGGCCAAGAAGTTGCGCATTCTGCGCTTCTCGAAAAAGCCCATGAGCGGCGACGAGATGGCCTCCATCTGGGTCGAGGGCACCTTGGCGATTCGGCCGTCCCGGTACACAAACGACTCGGTGATCTGCTTGAACTCCATGTAACGTGTGACGTCGGTGTGCACGAGAATGTTGGTCAATTCGCCGTTTGACATCAAAAACTTCGGTATGAGATCGACGCACCAGTCCCGGTCCTTGCCGAACTGGCCCTGGTACGGTTTGTTGGGTTTGAACTTGCTGTACAACTGCGTCAAGTTCAAAGAAGCACTTTCTCCGCCGTAGTACTCCTGACGATCAATATGGAGCACTTTCTTGCCCTCGATGGAAAGTAGGCCCGAGAGGATGCACTCGGTCAATCCTGTTCCTAGCACGATCACGTCGTAGTCGCCTTCCATGGTGTTTCTTGTGTTTATACTTGATGACAGAAGAAATGAGATGTGCTTATCGTGAGAAGAGAGCAATGCGATTGAGAGCCACAGAAAGTGGCGGGACACATGGAGGAGCGACCGAAAGAGGAAGTGTGGGGAGGAAGGAGGAAGGAGGAAGTGAGTGAGGAAGTAAGTGAGAGGGTAAGTGAGTGAGTGAGTGAGTATGTATGTATGTATGTGAGGATGTAAGATAGTAAATATGTATGTATGTGAGGAAGTAAGTAAGTAAGTAAGTAAGTGAGTAGGTAATTGAGTGAGTGAGTGAGTATGTATGTATGTATGTGAGGATGTAAGTAAGTAAGTATGTGAGGATGTAAGTAAGTAAGTATGTGAGTAGGTAAGTAAGTAAGTATGTGAGTGAGTAAGTAAGTAAGTAAGTCATCTAGCTAAGTAATATGAGTAGTCGTGTCGGAACTGAGTAAATGAGGTAGTATCTAAGGAAAGTATGCGGGTATACCTAGTATGCAATTATGTAAACCAAGATACGTAGGCTCTTGGTGTCTCTAAGCAGACCTGGAATCACAAGGAAAGCTAGGTGCGCAGCGTAGTAGATAAGTTGGTAAATTTTTAAGTAAACTACTGGGCAAAGCATCAGGCAAGATAGCACATAGTCCATTCAATTTTACTTGATCCAAAGGGTAAGATGACTGGTTATAATGGTACTACCACAGCAATTGGGACCACCGCATAGCTGGTGTAGGCTAGACCCTAGACGCAGTCGAGGTAGCCGCTTCGTACCCCTAAAAGTAGAGGCAGCCGAAGTAGCTAAACCTAAGTACCGGCAGTCGAGCTTTCCAAAAATATGCACTGCAGCTACCTCCACTGCATCTTCAGTCCCATGTAGTACTATTTAAAACAATCAAGTAGTATGGATACGCTTCCCGAAAAGGATGTCTAAATGGCCTCAATACTCTCTGACAATCACTCCATCAATAGATACGCCTTAAATCATCCTCACCCAATCTGCTTCCTGCCACAACGCACTCTGATTTCATGTTAAACCAGTAGTATCTGAATCTTAGAGCAGATATGCATATAAACTTCTGCTGCCTCTTTTCTGTGTAGTCTCTTATCGACTGTGTCCTTGGTTAACTGATTTTCTGGCTAGTAATGTCAAGTATTATCAACAAGAATCAATCACCTTGCTGAAAGACTTTCTATTCACATATTGCCTAAATAGAGCTAGGAAAATGATACAGCAGTAATTTTAAAAGTCTTCCTTTTATATGCCAGTATGAGGTGCTAATATTAGCCACTCACCAGATTATCTTTGAAAAGTCTCATATCGTATAGTTTACTAAATAGTTAGGAGCTTAAGCAATAGCGAGTCTATTTACGTAGTAGAATCCTTTTTTTGCAGACTTTCTCAAATTTGAAGGAATATTTCAGCTCAACTCTGGAACTTCTGGATAATAACTATTGGGTCCATCCTAAGTTCTCCTAACTGGGAATCACAACAGTCTGGTGTAGACGCAAAACCATAATAAGGCTTGATTAAACAAATTGCACGACTTACCTCAGGTAGGACTATTTTAAAAAGTTATGATGTTGGAAAAAAGAAAAGAAATTAATACAGGCATAAATAATAGCAACGGATCGATTGTTTTCTTCTAAATTATAAGCACCGATAAATCTACTAAACCGTGGGAACTCACTTAATTAAGTAAAATAAAATATTGGAAGATGTCCTATTATATACTAACTTACAGCTTTACTACCTCATCAGTATATTTGACAGTGGGCATCATAATTTACTTATTTCTTGCTTCATGCTGTTCACCTTTAGGCTTCTAATGTTATTTTTGATCTACCTAGCTCCCTTCCCTACTATTATTTGACACTTCTACGGCGACCTAAATTAGTAGCGATCAATAGCGGCATCGTTTCATCGACAAATTCTCTCTGCATCTACCCCAAGTCGCAGTTGATCTCCATCATATTTATTAAATCATATTCCATCACAAGATAACCTTAGTAGGATCCAGCTTAATGTGCTTAAATACCCTCTGGCCTCCGGCTCCCTGGTAGTCTCCAGCAACTTGTCCATCTCCTCTCAACTGGTAGTAATAACAAACTAAGCCCTCCAAGCCAACAGGGCCTCTAGCATGAATCTTATTTGTGGAAATTCCAACCTCTGTTCCAAAGCCGTATCTGTAACCGTCTGCAAACCGAGTAGAGCAGTTCCAGTACACCCCAGAAGAGTCAACACCCTTCAAGAAGTAGTCGGCATTTTGCTTGTTCTCGGTAACTATAGCATCGGTATGCTTTGATGAGTGCTTGTTTATATGCTCGACTGCCTGCTGCACATTCTTCACTGGTCTGACAGCAATGTCTAAAGATAGGAACTCCTTGTGGAAATCGTCCTCTGTAGCTGGAACTATCTTTGAATTTGGTTCAACCTGTTCTAGAAGCTCTGGAACCAGGTGGCAGGTCACTCCCCAATCGATTAAACTCTTCAAGAGCTCTTCGAACTTCTTTCCTAGTAGCTTCTCACTCACTAGCAGGGTTTCCACGGCGTTACATCCAGCAGGATAATTCGTTTTAGCATCCACCACAATTCTCTTAGCCTTTTCCAAGTCGCAGTATTCGTCCACATATATTGAGCAGATACCGTCGGCGTGACCTAGTACAGGAATCTTGGTATGAGCTTTGATGAAGCGAACTAATGAGTTTGAACCCCTAGGAATAACTAAATCAATGTACCTATCTTGGTCCAACAAGTCGTTAACCTCACCCCTTGTACTGATTAATTGGATTGCATCCTTCGGAACGTCTGTCTCCTCTTCAAGCACCTTGTTAATTACACTGGCCATAGCCCGGAAAGTGTTTAAAGACTCCTTTCCACCTTTGAGAATTGCTGCATTACCGGACTTAATGGCCAAGGCGGTAATGTTAGCAATGACCTCCGGTCTACTTTCAAAGATAATCAAAAGAACGCCCACTGGGGCCGTTATGCGATACAACGTCAAGTTATCGTCTAGCTCTGTAGCTAAGGTCACTTTGTTCAAAGGGTCCTCAAGGGTAGCAACCTCCGTTATGCCGTCACACATCGAGTCAAACTTATCGTTCTTGAATAGATCTAACCTCTTTAGCAACGCTGGCGATAGCTTGCTGGCCTCTGCAGCTTGCAAGTCCTTCTTATTTGCTTGCAAGATTTCATCCTTAGCAGCAATAAGACCCTGCTTGATTTTCGACAACGCAGTAGAACGTTGTTCGTTGCTCAAAGTCTTTAAAACAGTGGCTGCAAACTGGGCACTTTTGGCGATTTCTTCGGCCATGGATACTTGTTGATTGATGATGATGAATCTACTTGCTGAAAAGTATTTTAGAGCTGACTAATCTCAGATCTCCGGATCTCGAAATTTTTCATCATGAAGGTCGGCTGTGCAAACAGCAGCATATGATCATGGGTCTGCTTTGGGTGTACCAGCTGCTCAAATAGGAACTGAGAAAGGGCATCGTTGGCAGTGTTACATGAAATCAAAGTCAAAGGCATGGTTGCTGTCTTTGCTGATGTCCGGAGACACTGGTCTCCGAAAAGTTCTTGCCACAACAAAAATGTACCATAAGTTTGTCGTTCTACGACAGTATTTGTGTTTTTTTTTTTTTTTTTTTGTAGATTATCGTTATTGGCAAAGTACTCCGGTGATATAGCATTCGTAGAATCAGAAAATCTGCGATATTCTTTGTTAAATACTAATACATATTCTAAAATTTTATCTGAGCTTACAACCCTGAAATGTGTCTAGATTGCCGTACGTTTTTCTGAATATTACTCTAAGTAAAGCGAGCTTGATTTGTTAGGATTGTGATTTTCCAAATAAATTGGAAAAATAGAAGAAGCCATCAGATTTTAAATAGGTTTTATGGTCGTAAGAAGACATGCTGGAACGGATTACTGGAGTACCCCAATCACAGTGGGGTAACACAAGGTGAAGATATGCATTACAAAACCAAGCTGAGGCCCAAAGCTAATAGAAACGTAGAAGCTCGGTCTGCCATCCACTACACTGCAGAAGCCTTTCGGAAACCGCAGTCAAGTCTAATCCACCATCATATAATCACGATAAAAGTTGACTTGAGGGTGGTGGTGATTATCTGCACGGTAAACCGGAACACTACATGTACAGGAAATTTGCGTATTTAAGAATTATCCGCCGTAACCTGACGTTACGGTGATTCATGGAATGGTTGCAAGATCTACAGTGGCTACAGCAGTCCCTACGGCAGCAAACCAGACCATTGCTATTAACCGGAAGGGGGTAATTTTAACAATCAATTGAGATGCTGGAAGCTAAAGAGAAAGAGCAATTGAACCGGAACATAGAATTTGTCAGAGCCACCAGGCAGGCAGCGAAGGGCTTATGGCATCTTCACGGCGGCCAGAAGTTGCAGCAGTACAGAGCAGCAGGCCTGGTAGGCCAATTTTCAGGTTACAGCGTCAAAAGAGAAGATATTTCGGGAGACTGTAGTCTGTAGAAGCTGAATCCGAAGAACCAGAGGTAGAAAAACTTCAGGCTGTCACACGATAGCCAATGTGGTGGGCAGGAACTAGTGCTTGATCATGGGGGCCCCGCTAGCTGAGCGCCAGAGGGTGCCGAAGTGAAGACACCATTACAAGTAATTACCCAAGTGCTAACGTGCTGTATATACGTGCTGTTACCAGTAGCCCGCAATTGGTTTCTTTCAGGTCCCGGATAATTGTACCCGATTAGTATGTTTATCAACAATGCACCAAATGTCTGCGGCGCTTTCTCGGCCAATGAAAGTGCTCTGTCAGTATACAAGCTACTGCCAAGCAATTGCGCTTTCCAGTAAGAAAGATTCAACCATTGAGTTGCTACAGTCAGACTGCTTCGCCGGCGTTCTCATATCAACCTTACTACTCTACTGCAAGCACCATAGCCGACTCTGGCTTCCGGCTTATCTAGTGGCTATTCTCTATAGCAAAATGCCACAGCAGTTTTGCTCTCACATTAGGGCGCCTATCCACAAGGTTGGCCTGCTTCGTCCAAAGTAGGGAAAAATCCACATACAAATTAGGAAACTCCCACAAGTTGTCCGTGTTACTTGAGCTGGTGCTCACGAAAAAACCACAAATCTTCGGCGCTTTATTGGTGATCGTTCAGCGTAGAAGAGAATCTTGTGGACTTTTTTTTTCCGAATGCTCTTTTCTAGTTTCCATCTTTTCTTTTTCTGGGCGGTCAAGATAAAAATTTTAATCTGGGTTTTCCGGTGAGTATTGGTTATAAAAGGATGGTGTTTTCCTCGGAGTAGCTTGCGTTATCGACCTTCTAGTCTTCCTTTCTCCTTTTCTCTTTTCCCTTCTCTTCTCTCATCTTTTCGTCTTTATCTCATTAAAGCTCGCTCACTTGAAAAGAACACCTATAAAATCTATTAAAAATGCAATTCTCTAAGATCCTTGCTTCTCTCGCTGCTCTTACTGCCGTCCAGGCCGCTAACAACTCCACCAACGGTTCCAGCTCTGCTGTCTCTACCGCCGGTGCTGCTGTCAACACCTACGGTTCTATTGCTCTAGGTGCTGCTGCTGCCGCTGCTTTGGCTCTATTCTAAGTGGTCTAGACTGATTACTTTTTATAATAAGTGAGCGATTTTTTTAGGTAATTTTTATGTATTTGTTAATTGTCATCCTACAGGGATGCTCTAATCTAAAGTAATAAAAATTGCTTAGAAGTATCTGCAGTAATTCATTTTATCTTTTGTAGCATTGAGTTGGATTGGTACCATACCTTTTCTTACGCGTCGATCTTTGGGTTGTGCGACGTCTTGTGAGTCCCTTAGTCCAGATGGTTTTGGCGTCAGTCACAGCTTTTCGTTTGTTTATCATTTACCTTTCACAACGGTGCTTCCAGCTACTCATGACACCAAAGGTGGCTTGCTGCTCACAGCACATCCCAATTGGGTAATTCTGCTACCCGCAAAAGTGGTCCGCGGTCGGGAGATCTAGACCGCACATATTTTCCTACCAGTAACTGTAAACTGGAATTTTGATGATGTAGCAAATTTCTACACGGCTGGTTATTTCTGCAACATCGACATTTGCTTTATAGTTAGGTGCAGTGGTAGCTACCTACCTTACCGATGACTTCAGTCTGCCTTAGTTGCTGCCTCTGTAGACGTAAAACGCCATATATAATGTCATGCATGTCATGCAGAAACTGTTTGTCCACTTCCGCTTGCCTCCGACTTTCCATGTTTCTCCAGGTTTGCTCTAAGAACTTTTGTAGGATACCTCTGGGGCACTGCGTAGTAAATAGCTCATGTCCGTCCGATCCATTAGATTGCTTATTGCCTGCTGCTTCTTCAGCGAAAACAGCAAGATCGATTGATGCAAGTTATTTCATAGGTAGAACAGCATGTACTTTGGTCCATAACCCTTGCAGCAGGACCCCTACTGAAGTGAAATCATGATACAAACTTGTATTTATACTGGACAGAATTTAACCAGCGCTTCGCCTTGAAACTAACGTAGCTGATGGGAAGAGTGCCCAAACAATATATTGACTGTGGATTGCTAGACGAAACAGAACTTCGAAGTTTGCTGAACGAGATCTATCTAGAATTTAATTGCACCAGACTCCAAAGCTACGGAACACAATCAAGAACATGATCTTTACAAAGCTGGAATGAATGCCTACTTCGTGTAAGCCGGTGACTCCTCGGAATTCAGACTCCTGGAATTTCAAGTGCTATACTTGAATATCACCATTACAAGGATTGCAAGAAACTCAGACGGAGTAGGAAAATGGAGAACCGGAAAAAACCATAGGTGAAGATTAAAGAAGCAAGTGTTCACCAGAGTAAAGAATTAAGTGTTCACCGGAAGAATTTTCGAGAAAACCCTGGTACAATTCTCCTTCGATCATGATATATGGGTATTAAGGTACTTCACCAAGGTACATATGCGACTTGCACGCTTAAATCCAAAGACGAGTAGCAAGCTGCCATTTTTACCTGGGGTTTTCTGGCTACCAAATTTCTCTTGCAACTGGATCAAAGTAAGCAAGAAAAGTATGTGGGAGTCAGAACAGGCTATAGCAGAAGTAAACGAGAGAAGAATAGGCCAAGCGACATTCTAGAGAGATTGGGTTGAAGTGGAAAGCTACCTTTAGGTGGGCTCTCCGGATAATCAAAATTTAAGATTTATAGTAAGCATATTTCTTGAATTCAGGCCAGTATCTAGCATGCACTGGACTTTGGAGTCCACCAAAACAATCATAGAAAAGAAAATCATCTGCTTTGTTAGGGGGAAATTCAGGAATATCAGTTACCTGATCGTATGTTATATCAGAATCCGCCGAAGGAAATTAATCGGGGTATTTGTAGATAGACCCGGCAAAGGAATCCTGGTCTAATTTGAGCGCTTGAAGGTGAGCAAATTTGTATATGTATCCAAAGACCCAATTTCATACCTTCTTACAAGCTGATCTACATACCGAAACGCTAAATGCCACCCTCCTAACTATCTCCTATATCTAGATGGTATCATCGCTCGTAGCACTGCCTGGATAGCCACTCAGATGATCCGACGTCTTGAACACTCCCATTCCTACCACCCTGCCTATCCCAGGACGGATCAAAAACAGAAGCACAATTATCAACAAATGAGCAGCTAGCTGAATCACAGACTCCATGCATACCTTAGCATTTGTCGGTTTTGTCGGTATCTACGTTGATAGAAACTCTACCATTTATAGTTTCCCAAAGCGGATCGCGCTGTAAACTGTTTTTTCACCACTTTCTTTTCCGGATAGATGATCATGGATCTTGAAAATGCAGGATTTCGGCGCCAATGTCCGTCTTCACCCATCAACAGAGCACCTCTAAGTCCGGTGAAGCAAAACATTTGTGTTCAGAGTCCCAAATCCTTGAAGCAGAACGTTTCGGATGACATTGCTAAGGAAAGTATACTCAGTAAACTGTTTGATGTTTCTGCAGACAACGAGAAAAAAGCAATTGAGCACAGAAAGGTCGAAAGTCTAGAACAGCAACTTGAGTCTATGAAGCTAAGGAAGTAGTGTAAAGTAGGAAGATGGAAGAAGAGAGTGCAAAACATGCTGGTACCGAGAAACCGCTATGTAAAGCGTAAGATATCGGTCAGACACACAGCACCGAAACGTCGGCGACGGCTGGAGTTCCTCTTGGAGTAGCTTAGTCGGTTGTGTGAAGCATGGTGAGGCCATACGGAGATCATATGAAGCTCAGGGTGGTACAGACGGCATCACTGCTTTTTTGCGGATATGCCGGCTGATACAACCAGAAGTACAACAGCTGCTGCGGCTGGAGAGACTGATGCTGGACATGCCATGCAATGTTTGCAATGTTGCTTGCCTGGAAGGTTGACCGGCTTTCTTCGGAGGAGCTAAAACGGTTGTGGCGGCAAATCCGGGGCTTGCGACACTTTCTGAACTGTTGCTGGCAGCTTCGGCCTGCCAAATACATGGAACGTCGCCGAAGGCTTGGCAGAGCAAATCGGGTGCATTTTTGCTCAACAGTGAGGACCAGGATTCCACGAACTCGGGGTGCCTGAGCAAACAGGATTGTATAAAGTTTGGCTTCTACGAATAAGACATCGCCTCTCAGGAACATAGCTTTGACTCAGCTTCTTGACTTTAATGTGCATCCTGAGAGTTTCAAAAGTTCTGACGGTTGGAATAGATATGTGCATAATAGAGATAGAGATCAATATGGATTTAGCAAAATGTTACTGGAATCTACAAGTGCATTTAATGCATGTAG
This sequence comes from Allodekkera sacchari, assembly GCA_030565225.1. Taxonomy (NCBI): domain Eukaryota; kingdom Fungi; phylum Ascomycota; class Pichiomycetes; order Pichiales; family Pichiaceae; genus Allodekkera; species Allodekkera sacchari. The sequence continues at coordinate 66,630 of JAJMBG010000072.1, forward strand.
GTTTCGCAAAAGCCATTCATTATGGGTTGAATGTGCACAAGCACTGCACTTTCAAACACAGCGGTAAGGCGAGGAGGAGGTAGTGTCACAGAGTAAACTGACACTAGGTATCAGAAATATTACCGTATGCTAAGTAAACATACCGGCTACGCTGTACCGAGAAAAAGCAGGATAGCCAGATTCAGTAGAATGTCCAATTTGCAACGTGCCCAGTTCAGCATTTAAACAAATTCAGGAAATCACAAAACGTCAGCTTAAGCGGCTGACGTGATCTCCGGCGTTTAACAGCGATCAGACCTGGCAACTATGGTAGTTTTCCACCATACAACAAAGCTTCGTCGGAGTGCTACTGTAGTTGATTGCCACTTACAATTGTAGCCTTTTTGAAAGTTCCACCAAACAAAGACACCAGATATTTAGAAATATTGCTCAGGAAATGGCGGCCAGCAACCATGACTCCCAATTCTCCAGCCGCAAATACGCCGATAAGGGGGTTTGGCTGGTTGGATGCGGAGACAATGAGAGCGGGAGGCTTTGATCCACAACACACCTACAGATTCTATATACTACCAGTTCAAGTGACATCAACCTTCGACAGTCATTTAGCTGCTGACTGGGAGTATCAGAGGCAGATAAGAGACACAAAGTAACGCTGTTACCACACAAGCACGAAGCCGCGATGACATCATAAAAGGCCGACAGAGGCAGACTCGTCCAAAATGTAGCCAGACGTTCGTTCAGTTCTGACACTCTTTCTCAGGGCCGTCAGTGTAAGTAGTAGAGTACTTTGCAGAGGAGCAGCCGGAGACAGGAGGTGCTCGTGGCGGCAAATGAGCAGGAGAACCAGCGGCTTCTTGCTACCAATAGCTAGCGTTGTGCTACGCGCAGATAACAGCGGTAGCGGCCAAGCCAAGTCAAAAGAAAACAGCCGCCGCATGCTCCCTGAAGTAGACAAGTAAAACCAGAGTACCTGAAAGTAGCCAACACAGCTCTACAGTTCTATGGACTTGCACCATATTTACTGTGGCATGCAGTAACCCTGGAAATGTCGGGCTCAGCGTCCTGCTCATCTTTCTTTGAGCGCTAAGCTTTCTTATTCTAGGAGCGACAGCCTATTCTGCAACCAACCATGCCATGCCTGGCAGAGCAGAAAGATACACTAGAATTTTTCTGTACTTACAATATGTCTACCAAAGCTATACTCCTACAGCGGGTCTGCATCACGGATATACGGGCATAAGCCGGTTCATCTGGTGGGTTAGTGACTTCATCTTCTCTCAAAGATGCAGATTCGGGTTTCCTGGCTTTTTTTGTTTTTTTTTTTGTTTTTTTCTGCACCGCCCGCAAAACTTCCATCTTCCGCTGCTACGATTAATTTAGTTGATTCTAAGCACAGATGGGAAGGCGGAAAAGCAGAGCTAGACGAGCCAATTCGGAGTCTGACGAGGACTTCGAAGAAACAGACAGTGGCGATAATGATGGCAGTGAAGATTTGGAGTCGGAAAACGGCGCCGATGAGCTGAACGACGCCGAAGATGTCGACTCAGAAGAAGATGCCAGCAGAGAGTCCCAGCAGGATGCAGAGGACAACGAAGGCGATGACGACGACGAAGACAACATTGTGTCGCATCTTCGTCGCCAGAGAAAGCGCATCAACTACAACGAGGAAAATTTCTGGCCGACGCTGGACGACGACGACGCATCTGGTCGCCGCAAGAGAAAGCGTGCACAGAGGAACCGCAACAGCAGCGCAGACGACCAGGACGTCAAGGCAGAGGACGGTGGCGTAGACGGGAACGAAGCCAGCGAGGCCAGCGACAGTGACGGCCAGCCAGTGACGGTCAGCCACCGCTTGAAGAGGCGAAAGCACGAGCAGCCGCAGCTCAAGAGTGATAACGAGTCTGACCACGGCTCCGACAACTCTGCGCCGAACTCGCCCATATACAGGCATCTACGTGAGCGCAAGAAGGTCGATTATCGGCTCCCTGCTCCCGTGCCCGAGGGCGACCGCCAGAACCACTTGCAGCCCGAGATTCCAGCCGCTGCTGATCCAAACGCCAACTCCAGTCCCAGGCGAGGACGGCCTGCTAGATACCGTGCCAACCGCGTGCAGTCTGCTGAAGTCCGTCGCCTCTTTCCTACGATGGGCCCGTTCGGCGGCAGCGAAGTCCGGGCCATTTTCCAGAACGGAGGAGTGCCAGACACTCTCAGTAGCATTGCCAACGTGGACTCGAGCTCCAGCGACGAGTCCGGCGCTGAAACACCCCAAGACAAGAATGAACACCATCCAAACGTTATTGGGGCACCTATTTTCGGCCACAAGAAGTCCACCTTGGCCGATACCGACCCACTTGGAATCGACACCAACATCGACTTCTCTGTGATCGGCGGCCTAGACAACTACATCAGCCAGTTGAAGGAAATGATAACACTTCCCTTGTTGTATCCGGAAATCTACTCCAAGTTCCACATCACGCCGCCTCGAGGAGTGCTTTTCCACGGTCCTCCTGGAACCGGTAAGACTCTTATGGCCAGAGCTTTGGCAGCTTCCTGCTCCTCGCAGAACCGAAAGATTACATTTTTCATGAGAAAGGGTGCCGATTGTCTCTCCAAATGGGTTGGCGAAGCTGAAAGAAACCTCCGGCTTTTGTTTGAAGAGGCAAAACAGAAACAGCCCTCCATAATATTCTTCGATGAAATCGATGGTTTGGCGCCTATGAGATCATCCAAGCAGGAGCAAATCCACGCATCTATCGTTTCCACCCTTTTGGCTTTAATGGATGGAATGGATAATAGAGGCCAAGTTATAGTGATCGGTGCCACAAACAGACCAGATGCCATAGATCCGGCCCTTAGGAGGCCTGGAAGGTTTGACAGAGAGTTTTACTTTCCACTACCGGATCTCGATGCTCGTGAGAAGATTTTAAAGATCCATATGCGCAAATGGGAGACCAAACCAGAGGACAGCTTTATCAGAGAATTGGCAAGGCTGACAAAGGGTTACGGTGGAGCTGATTTAAGAGCTCTTTGTACTGAGAGTGCCTTAAACGCTATTCAGCGAGCCTTTCCCCAAATTTATAAGAGTAACGATAAGCTCAAAATTGATATCAATTCCATCAACGTCAGTCCAGCGGATTTCACGAGGGCTTTGTCGAAGATCGTTCCAAGCGCAGCTCGCTCGGTTTCTTCTGTTGCTGCCCCTCTACCAGAAACGGTCGGCCCGTTGCTAGGCAACCAGCTATCGGAATTGCAGAAAAAGCTGGATGATATTATTCCAAGGGAAAAACAACCAAGCTTGTTGGAGGAGAGCCAGTATGTTGATTTGACTTCGTTCAATAAGGATGGAGGATTCAGGCAACAACAATTCTTGGGAAGACTCAATAAGTTGAGAGTTTATAAGCCACGTATTTTACTTAGCGGTTCCAAGGGTCAAGGGCAGATGTATATTTGCAGCGCACTTTTGCATCATCTTGAGGGATTCAATGTTCAAGTTTTAGATTTCGCTAGACTCTTTTGTGACTCATCGATATCTCCAGAGAACAGTGCCGTCCAGCTCTTCCAAGAGCTTAAGCGACACGAACCTAGCGTCTTGTTTGTCCCGAATGTTTTGGAATTCCTGGACAATATCACGCCGTCAATTAAGGCAACCATTGGAAGCTTGATTAACTCTATTGGAAACAACGAAAGAATCTTAATTTTCTGCATGCTATCGAACAAGGATGTACTAGAAAACGATGATTTGGAAAGTTTTAAAGATGAGATGAAGGCAACATTTCAGATTGGTCAGAAACAAGTTATTGAATTAAGAGACCCAAATCAGAGTGAGCGTAAGGCGTTCTTCGAAAATGTCTGGAGGGCCGTAGTACTCACTCCAATAGAATTCAATGATATTTCCATTAGACCGAAGAGGAAAATGCCAAAGTTGGATGTGATAGAGCCAGAGAAGGAGCCAGAGATTAAGGTTGATGAAAAAAAAGAGAGGAAAAAACAAGCCAAGCACGATATGAGATTAAAGAATACATTGAAGGTAAAGCTTTCTGGTTTGTTGGAAAATTTCAAAAACAGGTATAAGCGGTTCAGAAAACCTGCAATTGATGATGAGTACCTAATTCATTTGTTTGAACCTAGTCCAGACCCTAATGCTATATACCAAAAACAAGGGGATATGATCCTTGAAACCACTACTGGCAAACTCTTTTACAACATGGATCTAGAGGTCATTGAAGAAAGATTGTGGAACGGTTTCTATTCTGAACCTAGACAGTTTCTAAAGGACATCGAAATGATATTGAAGGACTCTCGTGTTCTGGGCGAAAGAGAAAGACTGGTGAAGGCAAACGAGATGTATGCCAACGCAGAAGTGGGTATCGAAGAGATAGAAGCACAGTCGCCTCTTTTGGTCAAGGAGTGGAAAGATGTGAGAAGGAGAGAAAAAAAGAGAGCGGAAGATTATATTGAAGGAAAGCAGAAAGGAGAAGCAAATGAGAAGGTAGATGAAGGAAAACCGGAGATGAATGAAAACAGTGGACAAATAGAAGTGAAAGCTGATAAGCAGATGAACGCAGATAAAGAGCTAATAGAGAGCCAAGGGAATGAGTCTAGAGAGGAAAGTAACACAAATAAGAACAGTATGGTTAATGTTGAAAGCAGAGATAAGGACGGGGACGAAAGCAACAACAACACAGAAGAAAAAATGGCAGAAGATAAGAGTGCAGATCAAATGGCTAATGATGGGGGCACAAATGGACAGTCAGAAAATGGAAAGGAGACAGATATGGAAGTGGTGCAGCAAAACGAAGTGAGCAAGCCTGATGGAGATCTACCTTCGAAGCCAAAACTACTTATTGATGATAAGCAAATTCAGCAATTAAAGAGTAAGCTATTGGAGAAGTCCGAGGGCATGAGAGTTGAAGAGTTGGAAAAGCTAAACAGCAAGTTGATTGAACTAATCTGGGCACATCGGTTGGAGATTGATAAGTCGAAATTGTTCGAGCAAATGGAGAAACTTTTAAGTGTATAGATGAATAGTTGTAATTATAGTTAGATATCCTGTATACTTCGGTGGCATTGCGAAAAAAAACCTTCTGATAAGAGAAACAACTTGCTCCTCAAGTGGCTGATCTCAGCAATACAAGAGGCAGAAGGTGCAAGTTTTCAAAATAGTTGCAAAAAACTTCCTCCGGAGTACAGCCGAAGATAAATTGAACCGTATCAGCATCGATCTGGGCGGTGCATATCGGCTGAAAAATTTCTTATACTATTTTACAGTGTACACCATTATTATCTTACATTCTCCTGCATATGGCGGAAAGCAAAAGACAAGAGATCAAGAGGAAGAAGCAGCTCCAAACAAAGATCCAACTCTCTTTTGCCAAAGTGTCGTCGAGAGTTCGATCATGGATTCCGGAAGCTGATCAGAAAATCGAAGGAAAAGTCAAGACAGAAGAACATGAATTCGAATCACTGCCGATAATTCCATTGGGGAAAGGATTATCACTAGATGGAAAGGATGCAGTCAAAATTGGAGATTTTACCAGTAAGTCCACCAAGAATATTCGTGACAGAATAAGTAAGAATAAAACAGGGAGAGATAAAGGTGTTGCTTTTAGAGCTTTAAAGAATAAGATACGAAATCAGAACAGAGGAGACATTGAAAGAAGACGAGCTGACAGAGACAATAGAAAACCCACAAAAGATGAGCCAGAGAGCAGTGAAGATGAGGATGAAGTGGTACAAAGAAAGCGGAAGGGTGCTAAGGGTAAATCTGCTAAGAGCAAGAGACCATTCTGAATCTAGCGATATATGAGTAATGGTCCGGGGCTAAAGGCGTATTGTATAGTGTACAGCGGTGTACACTAATGTTGCAGCGATGAGCAGAAGTAGTAGCGGTGGAGCTGAACCGGCATTCCGATCGAAAGGAGAAGTGTAGCAGAGCAGCGAGTAGTGCCAAGGAAAATTTCGAATTGTATTTAGAGAGAGAGAGAGAGAGGATTACGAAGTGTAACGGACGGTTCCAGGTTAGAGTACAATTACAATTTTTTGAATCCGGAAGTCATTTTTCATGCTGATCACTGCAAGAACGTCATTCATCCTACATAAAAACACACACAGATGAAGCAATACTTTCAAGAAGTGTCATTCTGTATGTATTGTCCGAGCGGCATACAGTATACGAATGGAATAGGCTATCGCTTGATGTAACGTATATCGAGAGGTATTACCTCTTAAGTCCAAAAAAAAAAAAAAAAAAAAAAAAAAAAAAAAAAAAAAAAAAAAAAAAAAAAAAA
>JAJMBG010000073.1:0-72341 GCA_030565225.1 Allodekkera sacchari
TTTTTTTTTTTTTTTTTTTTTTTTTTTTTTTTTTTTTTTTTTTTTTTTTTTTTGCTTTTTCATCACGGAGTACCACCACCAAGTGCGAAAATCGAGCCATCTATTAATACCGGCACGACTAAAGGTCCCGGTATCACCTAGAACATTTCATTCACTGTAAACTAGTTTCCACACACCGATATCACTCTGTAAATACATGTCTTGGGCAGCTACACTGCGATTCCAGATATCCTCACTTCTTTTTTCTTAAACCGACTTTTGAATGCTGCGCTACCGAGTGGAAGCAACCGTTGGGCCGATGGATCTATCTATCCAAGCCAGAATTCAGCTCCTGATATCTTTCTAGATTTGCTAAGACGCCACCCTACTTTCCGTATCGTTATCTCGCCTCTTTCTATCTGTATCGACCTTGCTAGCTTGCTACATTGCTTTCCTGTTCCGATATTTTTGATGGAGTGGGAATGCTGGTCCATGTGCACCTGCCTATGAAAATTCAGAGCAAGCTTCACTACAGTCTCTCTGATGTGCTTGGTGGTTCTGCCTGCTGACGACAATTCTACAACATTCAAGATGCTGTCAGAGATACAGAGAACCAATGCACGGCAAAATTCGTTGGTGTATCGATCCACAGCTTTGAGTTATGCCATTTCCATGTTTCCAATGTTTTCATGTTCCAATGGTTCGTTGTTCCAATAGTTCGTTGTTCCAACGGTTCTCTGTTTCTATCTTCCAATTTTTCCATGTTCTCGTGATTGTTTGCTTTTCAAGCTACTTGCTTCTGCTGGCACTCTGCCACATTGTCGTCTGCTACATCAACTCAGAAATCTTTTGTTTGTTGTTAGGGCACGTCTTCATCTTCCCCATAGGTTACAGGATTTCCACTTTAGCCTCGTAGGTCAGATCATTCCTAGGATCCGTGTTTGCATGTTCTGTGAATCCAAAGCGTATGCCTCATTAAGGGTACCACACCTGCAGTTCAGGCTTCGGTATGACATTGCACTAGGTGTGATTACGACGTTACATGGTGTTCTGATGCTGCGCATTTTAGCCAGTGCTAGCATTGTGGGTGTGATGTCGTAAAACTAAAAGCACATATCCATTTCCTGCAGAGTTATTAAACTTTGCATAGGAAGTTTCACCTGGACAGTGCTGCCTTCGTTCGTCAACTCGATGCTCGCTTGACCTTTGCAGAATCACGCTACAGGCAATCCCTAAGAGATAACATAAGTCAGAGAAATTCTCCATCTTAAGTATGCTGCATTAGTGGTAAGTTTGTGAGAGCTCATACAAAGCAACTTTCCAACGTCTGCGATGTATAGCCTTGCAATAATGCTTGTAATGCCACTTTCTATCTACAGTACTGAACTTTAATCTGCGCTTTGCCGTATGTCATATCCCCATATTTACTACATATTCTGGAAATGTCACCAATCCACCTGTTTCTCTAGAAGATCGTTATACGATTCAGGAGAGTATTCAGAAATATCTTTACAATTATATCATCAACTTAGGTTGATGTGCATGGAACTCCTGAGAATCTTCTGATTTTCATTTTGTTGCTAAAAGCAAGTCAAAGTGCTGTCCGTTATTGTCCCCCACCCCCCTTAATACTTAATACCTTGGCGACGTATAGGCCTACATTTCCCTCTTTGAAAGGTTTCTATCAACAGTCAGTGCACTCTTAGAAACTTGTTGGTGATCTGACTAATAACATAGTCGTCAGGGTTGCGTCATAAAAATTCATTCCTATTTAAACAATGTTTTATTGGCTTTTTTTTTTCCATCCAGCAGCATAGATGATATCATTTGCTGTACATTCTTATTTTGATTGTGCTGTTAGCAAATCTCCCTATTTATCATCATGGCTTGCGGTTCATGTACGGCGGTTAAAAGTAAAAGTGCTGGGAGGAATAAAGCTAAATTTATCACCATCAGCAGATGTGGTAGATGCAAAGCTAAGTGAGAAAGAAAGTAGTTGGGGACTTAATCAGAAAAAGGAAAGGATAAGTAAAGGATAAGTTAAGTTACTTCAATTCCCCATTGCTATTGAACCGGGATACAGAGGGCAGTTGACATTGATCTGGTACATTAGAGTCTTGAGATGCCTTGGAAATATTTTCTTATATGAGCATCTAAGCAGAAAGCACAATAATTTTAGGGAAATTCAGTATCCGCTAGGCGGCTTTATCTCGCAAAAAAATAGAATTTCCCTAGACTTTCCGAGTACTAGATGTTCAACAACAGAATCAGAAAGCAATACAATATCACGGGTGCAAGGGCCTCCCTAGAGTAGACTCGACTTCTCATTGGATGTCATGAAGTGGTCTTTGTGTTCCAAGAAAAGATATAAATTGATAATTTCGCATATTATTCAGTTGTCTTTTCTGTACGTGGAATTCAGAACTTCCTACCTGTGCTCTCCCTGTCTCCATTACTTGGCTCTATTGTAAAATGATTGCACATTTTCACAGAAAGCAATATATCCATATTTCAGCTACTGATCCAGCTATCGCTCCAACATAAGTCTTAATTAACAACCTTGGCAATTATAATTAAAACTCTCGTACTTCAGTTGCTGCAAAGCTACTCAAAATAACAACGTTTTCTCCTATAGTAGTATGAGGATCACTTTGCAAAGAATTTCCGTTAACTGAGTGAAGCGATTATACTGTTCTGGTTAGCTTCCCTATTCATTTCTATTACAATTCGGAAAAGAAGTATTGGATCATTGTTCTTTCTTCGACAACCCACAAATAACGCTATCTTGAACATGTAGCTCCTGTGCGGAGTATCTTAGTCCCAGAGAACAGACCACAATTACACTATATATGCCGCCTGCACAGATACACTGTAGTGTTTTTCGCCGTTAAGCCTTATAGTTACTACTACAGGATCAATCTAAAGAAAGGAATCGCCCGCTTTATACTTTTCTCACAGTGTTGTCGTGCTGTTCTTTGCTCCGCATCCCGGTCAACTTGGTCAACTTCCTTTGAAGTGTAGTATTTTAGTTGTTGAAGCTTTCAAATGTTGGTGAATGTGTGTGTATCAATAAGTTCAAATGAATTTACAGAGGTTGTTTTCCGGATTTGTTAAAAAATGCCGCAAATGCGTCCCCCTCTTATCAATATTGCACTTCCTGATTATCCCAGGAAGCCTAAAGCGAAATGAGGAGATCGCGAATGCGAGGACAAGTAAAACAAGCAAAAAAAAGGAAAGAAAACGAAGGAAATATCTAAAAATTCCGACCGGCCGTAGGGTGAGCAATGTTCAGTAAAACAAGCAGAATACTGGATTTCCTGTTCTCATAAGATTTTCAGTCACTTCGGCTCCATTCACTTGGGTACATCCCATAAAGAAAAACAAAATATTCACCTCAATACTGCTTTAAATGCTCTTTTAATTAATTGCTTTTAGTTGCTTTCCCTTTGATGTAAGGGTAGGTAGGTCATCCTTTAGTGCATAAGAACCTTGTGACGATAACTACGTAAGGGGTTCTTTGGGTCTCAGGAGTTAAACCTGTCCCGAAAAGAAACGTTGCATCTAACGCTAATGGTGGGTGTTAATTTGGCACGGTAAGGAGAAGAAAAACAAATTACCCAAAATGGAATTTGGAGCCAGTTTTTTATGCGCCTGGAATTACGACTGTTGGCTTACGTCAGCAAAACTTTCAGCTTGGGAGGTTGCGTTAGGCCTTTTCTTCACTTTACTTTCTTTCAGTTTCTCTTTCATACACCCGCTTGTATCCTCAACATCCCAAACTTCTCAAAAGGTCGGAAATGATGTAATATAGCTAGCAGGAGTTGTTCTCATGTTTTGTAAGTAATGTCGATCGTGTTACGTTTCTGTCGTGTGAAACGCTTCAGAAAACTCTGCCTTATTGTGTTTTTCTCGCGAAAATAGCCAAGATCAGCGATGCCGACTCATTGATGCACAATTGAGACCAGGATTCCATGAAACACATCTAGGTCTTTTTTTCCACGATCTGCACACCCCAGATCCTTGTATGGTGTGCAGGCTGGAAGTAACGGCCTCCGACGACTGGGGCAACTGCTGCAAATAATGAGTGCCTTCATCGGAAGTTCCTGTAGCAATCCGACCCTTGCATCTTCCATGCGTATTTTGGGCAGGTGATGTTGATCAGGAGGGAGGTCGTAACCCTCCATGATAAAACGAACGCAGTTGTTTGCTGCAGTGAAATTTTTATTATTGCTCATTCTGCCGGTAGAAGTTGGTTCGGGGATACTGGTTACCGTATTTGGAAGTTGTTGTAAAACGTACTTGTGTGTGCTCGTTATTGTGGGAATTTAAGTTGATTGTTGAGCGGTAACATCTTTTAGTGTGCAGATCAAGAACATCTGTGAAAATACCTCTGCGCTGAACGCGTCTTCCCCTGCATAAGGAAGATCGTGATGTTACTTGGTAGTGGCACAGGAAGAGGCCCCTTCATCACCAACCACGTTCACACAGGCAATACGGTGGATAGTTTACAACCCGAAGGTCACCTTTTATTCAGTACGATATAGTGATAGGCAACGAAATGGCGAGTATGTTGTTACTACCTAGAATCTGAAAAATCTGCTGCTTCAAGAAGAATCCTTTGTGGCTGCAGATACTCGCATTGTGCATCGAACCGTAAAGCCGAGGACCGAGATTTTATTCCGCATATGGAATAATGCGAATTTACCGTCTCGGTTTCAAGGTTTCCTTAACTGTTCCTTATCGACGTCCAGCTGTGTTCCTGGATACAGCATTATGATAAGCCAAAAGCAGTGAGTAACCTCATTTAATATTTAGGTATATATCCTGTTGTCTTTCTGTAAAGTGGTCATCCGTTTACCGTCATTAATGGTGGGAGTTCTCGTAAATTTGTCATGGTCACTATTTACACCAGCCGATGTGCACCTTTACTAGACCTTAGATTGCCAACTGGACTAGTCGAATGCTGCGATCTTATTGAGCTCTGGGTCTCTGACTTCATGCTAATACGTAGCCACAATTTGCTTTCTCTGTCTTACTGATGACGCTGACATTTCTGTTCTAGTTATTATTGTCCTTGGATACCGTCATCTAGTGAATTCCAAGGCTAAGCATACCCTGCCAAATTATGATATTGAATTACTGAACAAGAGAAACTATTTTGTATGATGCATTAAAATTGCTGTCAACCCTGCTACTTTACGAAATACTAATTAATCACTGGAATTATGGTTATGGCTCGAATTTTTACCCAGTTTGGTGCGCGGATGCTTGCTCCCCATTATACTGGAAATAAATAGTTGTTGAAATGGTAGCCAGTTAAAACACCCCTTCCTATTCTGATCTTCAATTATACTACTTTAGCGAATCCTTCATTTCCACTTCATTCTCGCTGCAGGAAAAATAAATCTATACAAAATAATTCTATCGGTAGTTGTGTCCATGAACCCCCTTATCATTCTCTAATGTTATTAGTCTCTTTGATTTCTGTTCCATATGGCAATTTATGGTTTGACTAATGGATCTACTTTAACTTTTCAAGATACAATCGACGATTTTTCTCAACTTCTACTTCTTTGTTAACATTTATGTTTCACTCCAATGGTTGTCCTACCCAGAATGCAGAGACACTAGAAAGGTAGCAGCCGGAGCATCAAAGGTCGATCGACCGATCGACCTTTTTTCACAAAAAGAAAAAAAAAAAATTTTTTTTGTAATTTTATGATAATTTTTTTTTCACTTTCACCTAAAGTTCTTCTTTATCCAAGCTTTAATTTTCCCAGTATAAGGATGCAATTAACCTGGAAAAATATACCAACAGTGCCCACTGCCAATGACATGTTGGACATTGTCCTTAACCGGACTCAACGTAAAACACCTACAGTTGTTCGGTTAGGATTTAAGATCCAGCGTATTAGATCTTTCTATATGAGAAAGGTGAGATTTACTGAGGAAGGATTTGTTGAAAAGTTCGATGAAATATTAAATGGTTTCCCTAAGATTGATGACATGCATCCTTTCCACAGAGATTTGTTGGATACTTTGTACGAAAAGAATCATTATAAGGTTTCGTTGGCTTCCATTTCTAAGGCTAAAAGCATGATCGAAAAGATATCTAGAGATTACGTCAGATTGCTAAAGTACGGACAGTCACTATTCCAGTGCAAGCAGTTGAAGAGAGCAGCTTTGGGTAGAATGGCAACAATTGTTAAAAAGCTTAAGGATCCTTTAAGTTATTTAGAACAGGTCAGACAGCATCTCGGCAGATTGCCATCTATCGACCCAAATACAAGAACCTTAGTCATCTGTGGTTACCCAAATGTTGGTAAGTCTTCTTTCTTGAAGTCGGTTACTCATGCCAATGTTGATGTCCAGCCATATGCCTTCACCACGCAGTCGTTGTACGTCGGCCACTTCGACTACAAGTACCTACGATTCCAGGTGATCGATACTCCTGGTATTTTGGACAGGCCTATTGAGGAGATGAACAACATTGAAATGCAATCCATCTACGCCATTGCTCATCTTAGATCGTGCATTCTTTACTTCATGGATTTATCTGAGCAGTGCGGCTTTTCTATCGAAAGTCAGATCAAGTTGTTCAACTCAATCAAGCCACTTTTCGTCAATAAGTCGGTTATGGTTGTCATCAATAAATCAGATATAATCAAGCTGGAGGACCTTGACTCAAACCAGCAAGATTTAGTTAAGTCTGTTCTTCAGTTCCCAGGTGTGGAGATCTTTCAGACTTCTTGTCTCAGTGAGGAGAATATCGTGGATGTCAAGAACCAAGCTTGTGAGAAGTTACTTACTTCAAGAATTGAGCAAAAACTAAAGGGAGCATCAAGAATAAACACTATTCTTAATAAGATTCATGTTTCGCAACCACAGGAGCGTGATGCTGTCGATCGTCCTGCATTCATCCCGGAAGGAGCTTTAGAGGCCAGACACTATGATCCAACTGATCCAAACAGAAGAAAGCTCGCCAAGGATATTGAAATTGAGAATGGTGGTCCGGGTGTCTACAATGTCAATCTCAAAGAGAAATATATATTGGACAATGAAGAATGGAAGGTTGATGACATGCCTGAAATTATGGATGGCCGAAATGTTTACGATTTCTTGGACCCAGATATTGCAGCCAAGCTTCAGGCTTTGGAAGCTGAAGAAGAGCAGCTTGAGAAGGATGGTTTCTACGAAGATGATGACGATGAGTGGGAAAACGCACCAGAAGTTCAGGATATTAGAGAAAAAGCACAGTGGATTAGAAACAAGCAGAAGATGATGATAAACGAGTCTAGGCTGAAGAAGGGTACACTTCCAAGATCGAAATTTACGAAGTCTTACCGTGATCTGGAGAACCATATGCACAAGGTTGGTCATGAGACCAATAAATTGAAGGAGAAAAAGAATGCCTCACGTAGAAAGCCAAGAATATCTGGTTCAGATATCCTGAGGGTGGCTATGGAATCCGAAGACTCCAGGGGTATTCAAAAGCGTCTAAACCAGTCAGATAGATTGAATGATGGTATAACGGATCGTGCATTGAGATCGAAGGCCGAAAGGTTGTCTAAGTTGGAGAGAAGAGAAACAACAAGAAACGCTAGGGCCGGTGACTCTGATAGAAAGATTCTTGATGAGAAGCCAAAGCATTTGAATACGGGTAAGAGAGGAATAGGTAAAACCCAATGGCGTTAATATTAGAATAAAAGGTTAAGTAATTAATATAATATCGCTAATATATTATAATGGAGTAAGAGTGTACTTTTAAAAATTATCCTTGACTAGGTCAGCCAAACACACCAGTAAGTGAGGCTGATCCTGGTGGATTTGAAAGGAACAGAAAAGAAAAGAAAAGAAAATATAAATTAAAAGAACAAGGGAAATTAAATCTACCCAGTAAATGAAACTAAACCAATAAACCGAAAGAACCCCCACCTAGCAACAGAGACTCTAAATTAGCCAATACCAAAGATGTTACCTAGGATCATCAACCAAACAGTTAGAGCAGAAAACAAAAAAGCCATGCATATTTAAAAAGCATTTGTGCTGAGAAAAAAAAGAGAGACCAAAATCCAAAACCAAAACCATTGAACAAAACAAAAAAAAAAAAAAAACAAGAAAAAAAAAAGATCGTATAAACCATACCATTGTAAACCGGATTGAAGTGTTCAAATAACCACGAAAGCAGTGAACCAAAGCAATTACATTCTATTTTATTCCATTATGAAAGGAGCGTCTTCTAGAAAGCCAAAGTTGGAAGAGCTGGACTTGGTGCGCTTTCTCCTCAGCTCCTGGGGCGTGAGAAGCTCGTTTAACGAGCTGGGAACCAAGTCCAAGCCATCGAACAGGTCCGAGTCTGTTTCGGACTCGGACTCGGAGCTGATGGTCTCCTCGGTGGTGGCAGATCTGTCGGAAAACAACGTCAGAAGCACCGACCTGGAGTTAGAGGCGGAGAGCGAGCGGCAAGGCTGCATAGCCGGGTCATTATAGGAGGACGGAGACTCGGGCTGTGGCCACATTTGGTTCCTTGGAGATGTGGCGGATGACGGAGCGGACATGAGCACGCGGGACTGGAAGTTGGTGGGTGAAGACAGCGGGCCCAGGTCACCAAAGGTGTAAGAATTCTGGCCTTGGCGGAGCAGTGTGGACGGGTATACAGGAGAACGCTGGGCAGCGACGGGGCTGCGAGCGGCGTGGGTTGAGCGGCAGTCCCTGGTGGCATCAGGTGTATCGTAGCCGGCGAACTGGCTGGCCTGCGGCTCGTACGGCGACTGGAACTGGCGTGGCAGGCTGGTCTGCACAGGCACGTTGGTCTGCACAGGCATGCTGATCTGCCGAGGCTCTGCGTACCTGTCCGGGGATCTTTCGGTGTACTGCGGCGGCTTGGGGTTGACACGGCGGCCGTCTGGGAGGATGTGGGCCAACGCACATTTCAAGCCAAACTTGCAGTTGCCCTTCAGGAAGTACTTGCAGGGCTGGGAGCCGATGTCGGCGTCCAAGGAGTGGGAGAAAGGGCACGAGGCTCCTGCCTGGCATGCTCCCTGGCGGAAGAACTTGCAGGGCACATGAGCGAGGTCTAGAGGTCAGTAAAGGGCTGCGGGGCAAACAACACCAGGTCATGCGGCACGGGAAACATGTATACTCACTTTTGGACGAATGCGACTTGCTGCTGATCTCGTGCATCAGAACTATCTTCTGGGAGTTGGACAGACTGGAGTTGCGAAGAGCCGGAGGAACGTCGACGCTTGGATGCGATCTCTTGTGGTGGGATCTGCCGCCATGGGTGTGTCGATGGTGGCTAGACAACGCAGGAGGCGTTATACAGGTTGCTTGGGACATTGATGAAGAAGAACCAAGTGACAAGCGCTGGGAGGAAAAATTGATCGGAGAAAACAGGAAGCTTCTATGGGGTGCCAGAGATAAGCCCTAGATAAGCGGAGCAAGGAAGCGTACCTGCGGTGTGAGGATGTGTGGAGCTGGGTTTTATTACTTTCTGGTTTGCGACGGAGCGGGCGGCAACGCAGTTCTGGCGGCTGACTTTGGAGCAATTCATTGGGAGGCCATCTTGGCTTGTGGTCTGTGTTGGTGTTCCGGGTTTCTGGCTCCAGGACTCGACTGTGGCAGCGTAGCACACTCCTCCCGCCCGTGTGTCCCAAATCTCCAGGTTCTCCGGCTCTGCTCGCGGTGACTCATGCGGTGTGCGATAACGCAGCAGCCTGTGTTTGTGGCTATGGACGGCAGGAGCACGCGAGGGACGGGCAGCCCGGCGGTGCTGCACGGTCGGGGTGTAGGTCTGCTGTCAGCCGCAGATGCCTGATACCTCGGCACCTGTATTCGTCCGGCTGTCACAACTGGTGACCCCTGCTGTGTTGCAGAGTTCTTCCATTTGCTCCGCTGTAGTTGCTGCCTGTGTTGTGTCAAACTAGTTAATCGTTATCGCGCGACACCATCAGCCGCACCACATACACGCGGTGGTATCGGCTGCGTGGCGCGTGCGGCTGATGCCCACAAAGGCGGCGCATGGATTATAGTGGTGTAGCATCCGGCAATCCGGCCCGGTACTCTGCTGCCAGTAGATGAGTAGAAATGCCAGAACTGTGTTGCGTGATATCCCAAAAGTGGGTTGTCGGCAGGGAGCAGGCTGCGCAGTGGTGGATGCAAAAGCATCCGTCTCGTTTAGCATCAGGTTCTGGCATTCCAGAAAAACAAGTAGCATCAATTCGGTGCTAAAGCCATGTATCCTGGCTTCCTGTATGGCTGGCACTTTTGGCCCTATATCGTTTGCCGAGCCCGTAAGAAGCAATGTACTACAGTGCATCCCGCAGATGTCTCTGCTTCAGCAGGAAGCCGACAGCTGAGAGTCGTCTCGAACCTATAAACCCAAATCCAAGATGTATGCGCCAGCAATGCAGCGTTAAAGCCCAACTCAGAATGCAACACTACGCCTACTCCAGTGTGTCGACCCGGCTCCTCTATACGTCCTACTTGGCCCTCCTTAAGATTTCTATATCCAATAATGCTTCTATGAGTGGAAAACCAAGTAATTTGGCAATCCGTACACCTTGTATGTTAGTCTTTTGGCCATCTTGCCAAATCCTTCGCTCTCGATCAGATGGTAGAATGAAAAGTTCGGGAACATGGCTCCGTCTCTGTGGACCTCCGATTTCACTAGCAGGCAGGCGGACGACACACCATCAAGCTCTGTCTCGACGTTGCTGGCACCCTTGCCATCGTAGAGGTCCACCATAAGCTTTCGTTTGGTCTTCAACTTTGTGCTGCCCTCAACGACGATCTGGTCCGCCCCTAGGGCGTTATTCATCTTCTTGGTCTCCTCGGTCTCGATCCAGTTTCTCCTGTCATATCCCTTGATAGCAGCATTCTTCTTCTTCTTATCGTCTACCTTCTGAAAGACGTTGGCCGCCACTACAGGCTTGTTATGGGCGATCAAGTCGTCTATCAAGGTGGCCGGGGTCTCAACGATATCCTGGTCAAGCCACAGCACCCACGACGTGAACGGACCAATGGTTGTGAAGAGTAGCTGGTTCCGATCGGTCGACAGCTGTGAGAGGTACTTCACGTGGCGCACTTCCTCGCTGTCTCCTCTCATCTGCTGCACAGGAGACTTGGTGGTCTCTTTAGACGCCCTAATCACGGTCACCTTGGCGAACTTCGGCGTCTTGTCGTCGCGAGGATTCTGCACGCTCTTTATTGCATGCTCGAGCTGTTTGATCACCTCATCTCCCTGCTCTGTTTTCGGGACAATGAAGCCTAGCTCAATGAGCTTTCTTGGATACGACAACTTCATCAAGTTGCTCCAGTATTTCGGGTTGAAGTGGTCCATGGGCGTGAGGATCGACACCATCTCGTTGTCCGCCTTGCCCATGGCCGAAGACTTCAAACTGTTCAAGTCGTAGTGGCTGATATGGTCTAGCGGAGACTTTGTGAAATCGATGCTGCTACCAGGATGCCGACGGTACTTGTACCTGCTGCCTGGTTTGCTGACGCTGTCGCCGCGGAACAAGTAGTAGCAAAGTGACACGGCGACTGCAAACACTACTACGATTCGAATGACTCTCAAGCCCAGCATGGTGCAGCACTAAGTGAAAAATAATGTACCCGAAAAGTTGGTCGATTGGCGTAGGAGAAGAAGGAAAAAAAAAAAAAAAAAAAAAACCGACACCAGCGCACGATCAGCTAACCGATTATGTAAGCGCGCTGGGGTGGCTCATTTGGGCTCTGCGCTGGAGGTCAGTCTGGCCGTGCACGCAGAGGGGTAAGTAGAGCATTGAAAGCTGACCCCAGATATTATGCGGTACTACGTTGCACAGTAGTGACTACTGGCTCCTGGGGTAAGGTTACTGGCGGATCTCCTCAGCAGACAGAACAAGTAATTCATGTTAAAACAGGCGCCGGTATTCGGAGTGCAGTTTTAGCATCCCGACATTTGGTCAGCTTAAAGATTTTCCGTTAAGATGTAGCGCAAGAGGGAATTAAAGAAGAAAAAAAAAACACATGAAAAAAAAATAAAAAGAAGAAAAAAAAAAAAATAACTCCGGCGCTCAATATGGGGCTAAGCTACGTGACCATTCATTTTCTGCGCGGATAATGAACGGCTCGACGATACGTTGCGAAGATATGGACAATGGTATTTGGATTGTCTGGGCTCACTGGTTTAGGTACCGGCACCTAATTGGACCACGTTGTCTCAGCCCTTGAATGACGAGACTTGGGTAGCGCACGATGATCTCGGTAATTTGATTAAGGACTTTCTGGCTGCCAGACAATGCCACACCGGATTGTTGGCATGCGAGTGTCACTGCGGCCTCAGTAGGGTCTTCGCACTATTTTTGTCGGCTTCTAATCTAGGGTAGCCAAAAAGTGGGCCGATTCGCATGTGACCAGCCGCCCCAGTGTACCAATTTGTATGACTTTACCACTTGCTACTGCATTCTTGTTCGCATTAATTCTAACCTTGGATGATTATCCGGGCCGGAGACCGGAGACCGGAAACAGAAGTAGCTTGGCAGCACTTAGTAATTACGGAACGGAGCTCAGTTGTAACTTGTAATTCTCAAACTGGAGTCGGCAAAGAGTGGGGCCAACTTCTCCAAGTTTGGTCTGTACTTAACCGGCGCACTCCGATACTTCCATTTATCCATTTTCCGGAACCGAATTCCAAGCCTTACCGCCGAAATCGTTGGCTTTCCCCAACTCCGTAACTCATCCTCCAGACTCCGTGAGGAGTGAGCAAAAAAAAAAAAAAAAGCAGGCGCGAGAGGGGGGGTGTCAACAGGGTGCGGATGAGAGGTGTGCGGTGCAGCTGTCATCTGGTAAAAGTGGAGAAAGAGAAGCATGCACTTACTGGATTGATAAAGCAGCATCGGAAATTTTATGGCATGCTTTTTCCCAAAGAAGCACTTGTATGTTTGTAATGACTGTTCGGTTGGGTCGCATTCGCCCAACATCTGTGGCAATATAAGTTAGCGTAGCTGCTTCGTGAGTGCAGCGATGAGCCTCGATCTTGCTACCATTTCCAAAGACCAAACATTTCAATGTCAAACACTGATTCTTTTACTCAAGATCTAGAGAAGGCAAGTGATGAAACCACTCATGCCTATGGTGACACCCTCGATCAGGATGGTGATGGTGTCGAGGCTAATCCAACTATTAAGCGTGTCACCACTACCAGTACATTCAGACATGACCACGATAACATCTACATCAACGACCAGCCTATCAACAAGGAAGATTTCCTCTATGCCTTTGCCGGAAATATGGATGTTGGAGTCAGAAAGAAGACTACCCAGTCCCAGGTGTTTGCTAACCCTGTTCCTGCAGGATTGGCAGCCTTTAGTGCCAGTTGCATGTCCTTGGGTCTCATTCAAATGCATGCTAGTGGTGTCACTCATGCAAACATTATGCTCGGAGCTTTCTTGACCACCAGTGGTCTAGTACTTCTCATTGTTGGTATTATGTGCTTCATTATCGGTAACACTTGGGCCTGCTGCACTTTCCTAATGTTTGGAGGTTTCTGGTCCTCATACTCCTTCATCCTCATGGATGTTGGTAACATAGCCGACAGTTATGCTTCCACTCATGAGTACAACATGTCTGTGGCACTATTCTTCCTACCTTGGGCAATCTTTTCTTTTATGCTTTGGGCCTGCACGTGGAGATCTACTTGGGCATTGTCTATTTTGCTATTCCTTGTCTGGGTGTTTGTTTTGTTGTTCGTTATTGCTCAGTTCATCACATCTGTTAAACTATACAAGGCCGGTGGTTTCCTATGCCTCCTCACGGGAGTGGTTGGATTCTACAACATGTATTCAGGTTTGGCTGATGATACCAATTCTTACATCACCATCAAGCCTACATTCCTACCAAATGCCTACAAGCCTCCTGCCAAGGATTCATGAACCAATTCATAACCGTGATAAGTACAAGAGAAGTGTTTTAAAAATTAAACTCGGGATTCTCGGTGGTCTAGGTATATGGATATAGCTGCCATCATTAATAGGTAATTTAGTCCTCTTTTTCAGTTTCGCAAAATATACTTGCTTTGAATGAAACTACATTTTGCGTAGCCATCATTTCTACTAAGTGCATCGAGCGTTGGAATATTGAACAACCAAGGGCAAGCAATACACTTTGCAGGTTCAACTCTATTCTTACTAGTTTATATCCTAGGCGGGTTCGTACTTTACTTCGACTCAAGTAATCTGTGAATTTGCTTTTCGGGGTTTGTCGGTATGCGCTAATTTTGCAACATTATTTTATGTCGCACATTTCACCAGAGAGCAGAAGTTACGATAGCGTCAATCCCAAAGCTAGATCCATCTTCCATCAGTTGTATGAATGTGTAGACAATAAATGAAGCTGTATTACTGACAGCTTTATTATGAAAATGCAAGAGTATGCTTTTAGAATGATGGGGCAGTGATTTCAAGCCACCGCATCAGATGTATGCTTTAGAAGTAGAACTGGTGGGCCGAAACACCGGCTTCCATCAATCTCTCTTAAAAATCGCATACGAACATTAATTTTCCATTTACCCGATTGTGTGACGTTTTTCTGAAGCATAGTATTCCGCTTACTTAGAAAACAACAACATCCATCTGGGGTAATGAATGTGGGGCAGTGCAGACAATGGGGGGTTAGTACTCCACACATAAGCTTCTTCACATTGAGCCAGTTACATCATACATAAAAGCGGAATTTCGGCATTTTTTTGACATCTCCGAGTCCACCTTGCCGAGACTTTAAGCTCGGATGAAGCGGCACTTCAACTGGTACGTGAGGTAAAAGGTCAATGGTACCCCACATTTCCCCACGTTTTTCTCCACTACTTTCCGAAGATTTAAAACCAACGTGCATTTACCGGTAATTTTGGCACCCCATATTTATGTCATCTGATCTACCCAACATGGATTCCGGGATTTTTCTGTGTTCCTGTGAAGCAGAGGAGATATGTTGGATAATTGTAATGTTGGACAATTACAATGCAACGATGATGCATAATATATCAGTATGCTACCTCGGTAAGAAGGAGGTGGGGCAGCCATTAATGTTGTTATTATTAGCTGGGCTATGATAGTGGTAAAATGTATATAAAGGAAAAACATATGCTAGGAAACTGGTGTTACTGTATGCAAAAAAGGTGGCATTGAACAGAACTCTCGAAAAGTCGATTGCTTCTCTGCTGATAGTTGTGTCGGAGCTAAAAAAAAAAAATACACTGAAGTTTGATCTCACCAACCTATAGAGCCAAAATTATATCTGGCAACCAGGCGGTGTGTTTTTCCTTCTACTGAATCTTGCTTACGCCGTTACTAACACACAGACGTTCGTTCGAGTGCTAGTCCAGTTACGTCTTATCCTCAAGTTTGATGACCTAGGCTCAGGCTAGATTGGGTGGAGACGACACAGGCAGATGACTGCTCGTAGAATAATGCAGATATCTTTGGACTAAACTACTGATTTTCTGCCAGAATCGGATTACACACATATAATACTTGGATTCAGCAATAAAGCTCCCGAAGAATGGCGCCTATCAAGACCAGACTCAGTAGCATCCAAAATCTTGGCTTTTGCGTCTGACACAGGTTTGGGAATGCCTTTGGTGGAACAGGGCTTCTAGATCCCGGTACTACCAGTGTTCATTGCTACAGAAGATTTGTGGGGTGTTATCCTGCGGAACAATTTGGCAGCGCTGCTATTGCTACTACATGTGCTTTTTTTTTTTTTTTCTACCTTCGACAATTATCTGGCCTCTGTAGTTTATACGTCGAAGAATTTTTAGGTTTTGTGAGGCCATATCTCTGACATGCCCTAGTAGAACCTTTGACGCACCAGGTACCGAATTGACGTGAAGCTGTCAGCGACCCTCGCCCCCAACACGGCACGGCAGAAGCTCACACTGTACAGAGATGGCGTGGTGTGGCTCTCTACGGCGACGATGGTCTGCCTTCCCTACTACTACCTCAGCACCCACCTTTTCATGTTCTTAAAGTTGTTGAGGTTCTTGACTTTAGTGACGTTCTTGAAGCTCTTCCGCTTTTTGGCTTCTGCACCATCTGGCTTCGGCATCTCTCGTCCTCTCGTCTTTGGCACCTCTCGTCTTCGGCACCTCTTACACCACCCTCACCTTTCCCGCTTCCAACTTCCCGCTTCCCGGTGGAGCTCAGCCCCGCTAGAGTTTCGCTCCGGTAGACACACCGTACCGCAGCTTGTCGTTATCGCCGCCTGCCACTGCGGTCTCCAGGTAGAACTGCATTTCCTGTAGAGCGCACCTCGGCGAAATCTCGGACATAATCACAATGCTGCGCAACGGTCTACCAGTTTGCAAATTGATCTAAATCCCGATTGGCTTCCTTATCTGGAGCAAACACAGCTTCCCGTTCATCTATTGTATCATCTCCACTTCCTTACACCTTTAAACGTGTGTCCTCCATTCCAGCACTGTGCTTTGTGCTTTGTGCTTTTCCTGATCTTTATAGAACTTTTCATCTCCCTACAATCTTTCCGTTCTACGCATCACTTTCTTTTCCCAGTTTCCAGCCAAATGTCGTTTCTTCCTCACTGGGGCTTTCGTAATACAGTGCACGCCACCCATTCCGACGACACCGTCAAGCTTCCGCTCAAAGATGCTGCACCAGGCGACGGAACAGCCAAGATCTCGTATGCCGACCTCTTGAAGCAGGCTGTGCCTCAGATTGCCGACGAGTATCGGTACATGCTGAAGCCGTATCTCTTCAACGGCGCGTTGCAGACTATCTACGTTGCCAAGGGAGACTACACACACCAGTACAAGGTGTACTTTGCCCGGCAGCTGGTCCACGTCTCCGAAGAGCAGGCAGCACAGTACAAGAACCTTCCACCAGGCGACTTCACCGCGGATTACGTCATACGGCCTAAGGAGAAGACCCAGGAGGAGTTCCAGCAGAAGTACCGTGAGACGCTTCCTGAAGGCTTCCCAAGGCTCCATCCAAGATGCCGCTACTACACTGATGATGAGATCCAGGGTTTGTACAAGAAGTGGGACGCCGACGACAAGCCCATCATCCTGATTGCTCCGGGTTTGGCTGGCGGATGTAACGAGCCTCAGATCCGGGCTGTTTGCGAGAAGCTAGACCAAGCCGGCTTCCACATTCTCATCTTGAACTCCCGTGGTTGCTGCAGGTCCAAGCTTTCCACGCCTTTCCTTTTCTCCGGCTTGCACACCGACGACATGCGTATGATGGTTAAGAATCTCCATGCTCGCTTTCCATCGCATCAAATCCACTTGGCCGGATTCTCCTTCGGTGGTTTGATCATCGCCAACTATTTGGCACAGGAGGGCAGCGAGTCTGTGGTTTCTGCTGCCGTCACTGTCAGTGCTCCCTGGGATCTTGTAGAGTCGTGTCACTGGATCAACAGCTCTTTCTTCGGCAACTACGTGTTCCAGCCAGCCATTGTCTACTTCTTGAGCAACCTAATTAAAGTCAATAGAGAGGCGCTCAAGCAGAGTCCAAACTTTGATGAGGAGGAGTTCTTCCGGATCAGGAAATCTCTCAAGACCTCCGAGGAGTTCGATAACAAGTACACTGCTGCATTCGCCGGCTTCCCAACTGCTCTATCTTATTACGCTGCCGCCTCACCAATATTGAGAATGCTCAAGATCAAGACTCCGATGTTGATTCTAAACTCCAAGGATGATCCTGTCATCTCCACCAACTATCCTTACAAGGAAGTTCAGGTAAACCCGTATCTTTACATGGCTACATGCGACTTCGGTGGTCACTATTCATTTGTTGACATGAAGGGTGAATTCTGGTTTACTGATATTGTTCAGGAATTTATTAAGACCTTCTACAATGCTTACGACCAGAACAAGAAAATAGATGATAACGGCTATAAGGTTGAACAGAAGTACTTCAAAGATACTATATCATTGTACTAAGAAGCAGGGCTGTGCTCTGCCAAAACTGAACTCACCACAAGTTAGTGAGGAATGAGTAAGTTACATTCTGGTACTTGAAATCATTTTGCAGTAAATAATGTATGAAGGATGATAGTCAGATAGCTTAAGTAGTTACTTTTATAGCAGTATAATCAATATACAGACTGGAAATGCATTATGATATACCTCTCAATACGTCGAAGTCAAGTCATGGGATTCTTTCAGCAACCCAGCTCTCTTTCAGGCTCTCTGACGATCTTCTAAGAAGTAAATTGTCCTTCTTTACTCTCTACTTGCAGTTACAGATTTGCACAGTCAGTTGCAAAAATTCTCCCATATGAGAAGTGTGGAGTTACACAGTCATAGTTGTGGTGAAATTACAGGAAGAAGCTTAATCTATTTGAAGTGTGGTTCCAGTTATTGCCAAATGTTATGGTTAGTAACCACTCTCAGTATTATAATGTCTCCATCATCACTATTAGACCTAAAAAGAAAACAAAAAGTGTGTTGCAAACAGCATTTCGTATTTACTCCTCATCTCCGATGTCCGGACTGAAATTCTGGGCAAATATTAGATGTCTCGGGATTGTAGGTTGGGGAGTACAGCAGCTACCTGCTTAATTCTCTCACTTGCTATTTTTGTAAAACTCCGAGTATGTCGTACAGATTAGTTTGCGGGTTTTCATTTGGCGATCTTCTATACAGGCAAGATTTCTTTTCCGGCAGCAGGTATACATGGGTGGCTCTCAGGATGCCAATATTGGGTGTTCTATACAGTAGAGAGCTTCCGCGTTACCATTGAAAAATAAACCAAAAACATTCAGGCTTTGCGATCCTGACAGAGGCTGTCTGAATATATGATATATCTTCAGTGGCCATTCCGAGGGTGATGACTTTTTTGATTGGCAGCTAACTACAGCCACAACTACTCGGTAAAACATTATATATTTGCTTTCCTGCGGCAGGCAAAGCATGCATAGCGTTGCTACTCACACATGAGCTTTTGGCAACTTAAGCATTCTCTTTTGTAGAGAATACTTATTTGCTTTCGGTTATATGAAGTTCTGAAATTGACGAACAAGATTCTCTCAAAATGGAAATAAGTTACAGAAAACAGCGAGAAAAAAAATACGTTTCCCGATTTGTCGATTGAGGCAGCGTTCCACAATTGTAACACTTTGGAAGCTTCGGAAGATTCAGCATCTGAAATAACACCATGAATCCTCTGATTGTGGCTTACAGATGTTCCATGAGGCAACTTGACTATATATGAAGTGAAATTTCATCAAGAAAGCTGTACCTTTTTCACTGGATGCAGATATACTAAAGCATCATCACTGAGAACCAAGAAAAATGTCATTTTCGGAGGCAGAGTCAATTCAGCAAACTACTGAATTCGTCAAAAACCCTAAAGATGTTGAGAATGATAGTCCAAGGTTGAATCCAGACGGAACCATTTACCATCCTGGTAAGTAAAAAGTTACCAAATGGTATCATTCGACCTTGACCAATGCAATAATTCTAGGTCTTTGTAATTTATGTGCTCCAGCAATTTTGGGGTGCTATGAACTCTGTCGGCGGAGGTGGTGATGAATCGCCCCATCTTGTTGATGCAGCTAACGCCTTGACATTCTGTTTGATGGTACTTGCTACTTTTCCAGTGCAATCACGAAAATGGTGGAATCAAGCTAACCTTTATCATTGGAACAATTAGATACTGTCCTTATGCTGCTGGCTTGTACGTCAATAATAAGTATGGCCAAGATTAGCTTTTGCTTCTAGGGGCTGCGCTATGTGGATTATCTGCCGGTATATTTTGGGCTACGGAGGCTGCCATTGCTATTGCTTACCCAGAGCCATACAATCGTGGCCGATTCCTTGGTTTCTGGCTAAGTTTCCGTGTGGGTGGACAGATCATCGGTGGTGCAATTAACCTTGGTGTCAATGCTCATAGAAGCCATGCAGGTAAGGTGTCATTTCATGTATTTGAGGCTTTTATTGCTCTGCAGCTCTTGCTCCCCTTATTGGCTTTCTACTTTCCAATCCAAATCAAGTGCAACGTACAGATGGCAAGAAAGTCGATCTTAAGATCCACCACAGCATATGGGTGGAGTTGAAGAAAACCACTAAGCTTTTTTTTAGCAAGAAGTTTCTTCTTGTCATTCCATTCATCTCTCAGGCCGTGTACGGTGAAGCAGTGTTTTTTACCTACGAAGGAGACTGGTTTTCCGTTCGTGCTCGTGAATTGGGTTCTTTCCTATCTGGTATTGTGGCGGCAATTTCTGGTAACATTCTTGGTGCCTACCTTGATTCTAAACGTTTTAGTTTGAAAGCCAAAGCTTGTTACTCTTGGGCTGTTATTGTTGTTCTTCAGGATGCATGGTGGATCTGGGGTACCATCAGTACGACCGAGTACCGCCGTACGCTACCATCACTTGATTGGGTAGATGCTGGCTTTGGACGTGGCTTTGCTTTATTTATTTTTTGGATTATAGGCTTTCAGCTCAACTACACGTTCTTCTATTTCTTTGTTGGTAGAATTTCTGATGACGAGGAGGAAGTTATTCGTATAACAGCTTTACTTCGTGGTACCGAATCCGCAGTTCAAGCTGTTTCATACGGTTTGGCATCCATTACTCTATTTGGACAAGTCGGTGGCACCTACCTAAATTTTGCATTGTGGGCTGTTGCTATTATTCCAACGTGGCTTATTGTTAAGCATATTGGTACCAAGTATGATTACGATAGCAGCAAGGAAGAAGCTGCTTCTTCGGTGGACGAAGTTGAAATTGAAGAAAATAATGAGAAGATTTCAGCTACTGTCAAGACTACTAATGCATTTTCAGCATGATTGGTCTCATACGAAAAGATTATGTCCCAGAGCATAAGGTGTAGAAATTTATTTACTCTGTTGTGTATACAAAATTCAGCTTTACATGCAATTGATAATGAACTAAAAAATGGCATTATGGGGCGTCAAATTAATAACGAACAGCAATCTTCTAGAGAGAGAGGAAATAGATAATGATTTTCTTCAAAGTCAGCAGTTGACATCAATACATAGAAGAGTACCAAAGACTCCTATCAATGCAGTTCAATTTTCTATGTCTTAGGAAACTACCGTCGACTAAGCTTCTCATCAGTTACATAATATATCCCTAAACAAAAACACAGACTTTGGCTTTCCACAATCGAAGACATTATCAGTCCATCAAATCATGTTACCACCTAAAGCAAGTAGTAGATATCAAATAGCAATTTCTACTACCTTTTTGCCTTTATCTCTCAAAGAGCCAATAGACTCCCTTCCATGTATTACCTCCTTCTCATACCAATTTTTGTCTCTGCTATTGAAGTAATTACCCTTTAAGTCATCCCACTGTGCTGCAGTAAGCCTCTCAACCCTTTTATCATAATTTATTCCTAGTCTCTTCAACTTAGGAGACCTCAGTTGATCCACATCCAGGTATGCTTGAGGGGTGATATTGCAGAAGTATATAGCGGTGTTCCTCTGGTACTTTTTCTGGTCATTTGGAGCTGTTACAACCCTATGAACCGAAGACTTGAAATAACCACCACTTAGCTGTTTGAACTGGTCAGCAATATTGACCACAAGTGCACCAGGGGTATGAGAGACGTATCTCCATTCCTTTGTTTCGTAGTCCTGAACCTGAAGGGAAAGAATTGGCTGAGAGAGAATAAACGTTAATGCACCACCATCAGTATGGCCACTTAACCAGATATTATTTGTTTGTTTCTCGTACTTCTCGGAAACGGGGTGATACAGTAAGAATCTTCCAAAGCCATCTGGACTATCAGTCAACTGCTCAGGCTTAACCGCAAAGTATTCTTTGTATATGGTTCCTTCCGGTAGCTCTAAGATAATATCCAGAAGAATTGTCACCTTATAAAGAACCTCACGGTGAATATAGTTAAAGTAGTAGGCAATTTCATCGAGATTTGCACTAACGAACTCAGGATATTCAATTCTATTGAAAAAAGTCTTATAGTGGGTGAAGTGACGAAAGTTGAACATATCAATATTATCAGGAGTGTTATTAGTTCTCCAGTGACCACGAGGCTTGTATCCACTACCTCTTATAGGTCCAAGCAACTTATCCTTTTCTTCTGGTAAGTCATGTTCTCCAGCTACAAAACGGTCCCTAATTTCCTGTGGTTCATCGAAAGTACCTTGGGAAATGGACAAGATATTGTCAATGTTCTCCTGAAGTAGCCCGAAATTTATAATCTTAAAGAAGCCATGCTCGGTAACAGCCTCTTCCAATTGAGCAGCAAGCTGCCTTCGACTTTCCAACCCTTCCGGACCTTCCCTAAACTTGGAAAAGTCTATTGCTTCCAATCTGACAATGTTCTTTGGTTCTACTGTTGGTGGAGGTGCCTGCTTGAATGGTCTGAAGTTGAATGTTTCACGAACCTCGGCTTTTTGCTTTGGATCGACTTTGTACTTTTTGAGGTCTGATTCCCAGTCTTCGGCGGTCATATCTGATTGTTTGTTTGTGAACTACAAGCTACTATAAAACTTAATAGTTTGAGTTCTCATCTTTTATATATGAGCCTTGGTAGATTGTGGCGACAAATTTTTGCAGAGTCTAACGTGATATATCGGTAAGATACATTATCACTCGAGTGGATTTTGTGGCATCTAGAACACATGCATGCTGTTAAAAATGCCATGCTCTATTTTAGCATGGTAGCATGGCTCAAAATTTGTCTGAAAAAAAGTGTGGCAGGGGACGAGAGGTCTGGAGAAGATGAGGCTTCTCCATATCGGGAATTATCACGTTTTTTTTATTTTTTATACTGAAATGGCTCTGAGTTTTCGTTCCTTATTCCGAGTTGTAGAAACTTTCAAGACGGCAACGGTTATTAGGTTATCCTGAATGGTATCCTGGCGCCTAAATCTTTATGTATCCGATAAGTGCGCATGAATAATTGTAGTGAGAATTAGGCAGCCGAGTCACCCAAATGTTTCAGAGGAGAACGACGCAGAAAAGTAGATTAGTGGAACTACTGAGTAATGTTGTGCTGAGGTTAACTATAACAAGTTAAAAAAGAAAAAGAATTCAAAACTTTATGTTTATTGAGCCAAACAATAGCACTGGAAAATTTATGTTTATAACCAAAGTGAGTTTGCAGAATTTCAGGATAACCAGACCCTACGGACCCTACGGACCCTACGGACCCTACGGACCCTACGGACCCTACGGACCCTACGGACCCTACGGACCCTACGGACCCTACGGACACTACGGATTCAATTGATACAGTAACAAGAAGTAAAAGTAAATCACGATACAAGAATTGTCTAACATTGAACATACTAACCGGGATCACAAAGCCTGATATGTGTTCTTCTTGAACGGATAAAAACCATATTTGTCGGTGCACCGAGGAATTTCCGCGCTAGATTTCAGATGCGCTCATCTCAGCTGGTCAACCTCAGGGTTTTTATCTCACGCAGGACATCTAGTCATTCTTCGTGATGTTCTGGCAAACAATCAAGGAAAAGAAGCTTCAAACTAGAGAAGAAAGGCTTGCGCCTTATGTTCCAAGTGGAAAGATTCCTTGTGTGGATGAACTAAACGATGTGTCCGATTTCATCGATTCTTGCTCTCTTCTCTCGCAAGAAGAGAAAAGAATTACAAATTTAAGCATTGGCGAACTTCTTGAGGATTACGCTAATGGTTCTTTGAAGGTAGAGACAGTTGCAGTTGCTTATTTTCGAAGGCTTGCATTGGCACAGAAACTTGTGAACTGTGTCAGTGAAGTTCGCTTCGACCAGGCTTTGGAAGAAGCAAAAAAAGAAGACGCATATTTTGCAAGTACAGGAAAACTATCCGGCCCCTTGCATGGTGTTATGATAACTCTTAAGGACAATATCAACGTTAAAGGATTGGCTACATCTTTAGGGCTCGTCGGACTTGCAAACAACGTCCAGACCGAAGACGCTACAATGACTACCCTGCTCAAGAAGCTCGGCGGCATCATCATTGCCAAGAGTAACACTCCCAGTGGAATGCTCTTTACCGAAACCGTGAATTCACTTTACGGAAGAACTCTGAACCCTTTTGGACGGAAATACCTCAATGTAGGAGGGTCCTCCGGCGGAGAAGGTGCAATTGCTGCTCTTAGAGGATCCTGCTTCGGTATAGGATCCGACCTCGGGGGATCTGTCAGACACCCAGCAGCATTAAACAATGTCTACTCCATTAAACCATCCGTTGGAAGGACCCCATGCTATGGAACTCTTACTGGCCAGCCAGGACAGGAGTCTGTCCAAACGGTGTATGGTATTTTGTCGAAGGATCTCGACAACGTGCAATATGCGCTAAAAACTATCATAGATGCTAGACCTTATGAGGCTATTGATGCCACATGCCTACCACTAGAATATAGGAAAGTCAGCTTGCCCGAAACCCTTACTATAGCATTTTTAGACCAGGACGGATTGTCTTCAGCCACTGCTCCAATTCTCAGGGGCCTTGAGATAGTCAAGAACACTTTGAAACGTGAGGGAAATAGAGTTATTGATTGGCCAAATACCTATTTGAAAGAGATAGATGATACAATCCGCCCATTTTACAGTGCTGATGGATTCAAGCCTATCAAAAATATTATAGAGAAATCAGGGGAAGCCATTCATCCATTGCTTGCAAGAGCACTGGATGGAGGAAAAGATATTCAGGTCTCGGAACTTTGGGAGCTTCAACAGAAAAAAAGCGAGCTTGTCCAGCAGTATCTACAGCTTTGGAATACGCATCATGAGGGAAAAAGAATTGATGCGATAATTATTCCGGCGTCGGCTTTCCCTGCCTGCTTGATCATGGGTGCCATTCCTACACCTTATACAGAAATATGGAATGGACTTGATTATGCTGTTTCTACTTTTCCAGTAACTCGATGCGATATAAAGGTTGATAAGCCACTTCAAAAAGCAAGATTCCTATCTAAGCTTGATGAACAGGTCCACAAGACTTACGCTGAGAACCTAGAAAGATTTGACGGTGCACCGGTGGCCCTCCAAATTGTTTGCAATAGACTTGAAGAAGAAAAGTGCTTGGCTATCACAAGCTATATTAGAGACTTATTGAACAAATGAGAAATACAGCTTCTTATTGAGAAGCCCGCCTTAGGATTGTAGGCCTACTCCAGAATTGTATGAGTGCGTGCTATTATTAAAATCTATATATTTAAATCGATTGTTTCACTCCTAGGAGATGCGGAGCTACCTCTTGGAGCCACTCAAGTTCTATTGCGCTCACATTCCTGGCGTATCCCTTGGAGGTGAAGACAAATTCGATATACATTATTGCATCATTTTTCTTTCCAAACAACAAAGACGAAGGGTGAATGGATATGAGATCTCCTGTTGTCACCGTTCTGTATGAGCGATCCGGCATGCCAATTGCTGTATTCATGATAAAACCCTTTAGGAAGCACTTCAAGATTATGGATGGATCAACGGATTTTTCAGAGCCCTTTTTCTCATCTCCTTTCATATAACTCATAATCTGGTTTCTTATACGGCTCACATTCTTGAATCCTTTATATGAAACACCCAAGTCTTTGCACCACTCTTTGCGTTCTTCTGGCTCCTTAAAGCTACAGTATATTTTGTAGAGCTCTTGGAACATAATCAAGTCTCCATAACGTGACCCCGAAACGCAAGTTTCTTTCCTTCTGGCGTTTATTTCATCTCTCTTATCACTTGGTGGGTTCAGTAATAAATTATCAACGGAAAGACAAGAGACGATGGTGACGACAGACTCCAAGCAACCTCTCTCCTGGGCTTCTATCAAGGTAGCTGCCAAGTGTGGAGCAACTGGCAAAACCACCATCTTTTCTCCTAAGATTGTAATTTTGCCTGAATCAGACAATGCATCCAAAGAGTAAAGCTGTTCGAGAGCTGAAACCAAAGATTCCTTTCCAGGGTTTTCCAACCAATTCCATGACAATATGTTGTCCACATTCAACCTTTTTAACATCAACACTGCAGAAGCAATATCGGAACGTAGAATTTCAGCCTCTGTGGAGTCTGAAAGTTTAAGATAGTCTTTTTCTCTGTAAAGTCTGAAGCACTTTCCGGCGGTCTCTCTGCCCGCTCTTCCTGTTCTTTGCGTAGCAGAAGCTTTTGATATTGGAACGGTTAGCAATGTGGACAATCCTAATTGATGTCTCCAAACTTTAACTTTTCGGAGTCCTGTGTCAACGACATATTTGATTCCAGGAACAGTAACAGAAGTCTCGGCGATATTGGTGGATAGAATAACTTTTCTCTGGTTGCGTCTTAGCCGATCAAAAACTTTCATCTGCTGGTATGGTGGCAATGCAGCATACAACGGCATTGGAACCAATATTGGAGCATCTTTTGGTAGCTCCGGGGATATGTTCTGGAGAAGTTCTGTGGCTTTGTCAATGTCATCTTGGCCAGGAAGAAAGCATAAAACATCCCCCTCGGGCTCCGATTGATTGATTTGAACGACAGCCTTTATTAAAGTATCTAGGATGTCTTCTACCGGTTCAGATAGATAGTATCGTTCCACCGGATACATTCTACCTTCAATGTAAAAGACAGGAGCATCATCGAAGAATTTAGAAAACTTCTCTGCTTCTAAAGTGGCAGACATGACTATCACTCTAAAATCCTTGTCGTCTTTTCTTTGGTCTGTTACTAATGATTTGAGAAATCCTAGTAGTAAATCGGTTAAAATCGTACGCTCGTGAGCTTCATCCACTATGATTATGTTATATCGAGATAGAAGGGGATCCAACATCATTTCTCTTAGCAACATACCATCAGTAAGGTACTTGAGCTTGGTTCTCCGGCTGGACACGTTATTAAATCGAACCGAATATCCGATTTCCCTGCCTAATATGCATCCAGATTCCTCGGAAACTCTAGTAGCCAAATTAATGGCAGCAACACGTCTTGGTTGTGTAACGGCCACAGATGACGGCACTCTTCCCATTAAAAATTGTGGAATTTGTGTTGATTTACCGGAACCGGTTTCACCGATTACAACGGAGACCTTTCGAGACAGCAATTCCTTGGTAATCCTATCTTTCACTTTGAACACTGGCAACGTCTCTCTCACTTTAAGTAATTCCTGAGCCTTGTGCTTTATAGCCCTCATATCTGTCCGACTATAAGTCTTGGAGAATGTTCTAAACTGCGATTCTTCGTCGCTATCGTTGAGTTTCGCTTCATCGTCTTCAAAATTAACTACGTGAACTCCATCACGGCGAATGATGCGCTGATTTACCTTGGTATTATCTTTATTGATGGATCCATCACCGGCTTCATCTTCAAAAGATGAAGATGATGTCCTATCCACATTATCATTTTCAAACCTGATTTTTCTATTCTGACGAACCTTCCGCGTCATAGCACCAGACGTATCTATATTATCTCATCCGGGTCTAGTTTTACTTCTGAATATTTTTCATTTTGAAATTTTTCACGTTTTTTTTCAGGCGGTGCCGATAAGCTATTGGCGATCAGATCTGACGCACCCATTTCTCTTCGGCCTTGATTTGGTCTATCACAAATGAGTTCTTAAAAAATCCCGAGCAAATGTTGTTGCAAAACTAATATGGAGCTATGTGTTATATGCCACTTTTGTCTCATCATGGTTTAAAGCACAATAAAAAAACAAATCAGAAGAAAAAAGGAGCCAAGATCTGATAAATTAATACTGGTACATTTAAGCGCGCAATACGAAGTTCGAAGTGAGAAGTGAATTGGAGCAAGAAGGAGATAAGATGAACAAGATATCAAAAAATTAAAAATGACTCTGGATGGTAAATTCTTTAGTAATACAGGAATGGGGTTAAGTAGTTTTAACCCTTAAAGGAATACAGATACATCAGGATAATGGAGAATTAAGTTGTCCCTTATCTAGAACGCAAAGAGAGGCATTCTAACTCTCTGTTACTATTTCAAATAGTATAACTGGTTGCTTTTTACTCCCATAGCAGTTTGGAGATAAAAATGTCCCTAAATATAACAGAAGAGCGATCTCTTTGGTTTTCGTGGCACCAAAAGAGCAAACTTACAAGAGGTAATTTCACTGATAGAAGCATTCTAACTCGGAGAGTAGTAGAGACGCCGGTGTTTATATGCTTATAATAAGGAACACAAAATAAAAGCAACATCTATGGTAAGCGATCCTTGTCAGGAATAATGCAGGAGCTTCTACTAATATTTTGATTCGGACTTGCTGGTGGAGGATGCTCGACGCTTAAGTAGCGTCGGCACATTGTACTCTTCTATTACGCACTACCCAACAGATTTCTGGTGAAAGGCTTCAATTTTTTTTTGTGTCAGAAGACTATTAGTAAGCTAGTGACTCTAAGGGGTCCTAGAAAGAATGCCGACAATGGATAAAGGAACTAGATAAGTTACAGTAAAGTAACTAGCAGTTCACACCGTTCTACTCTGGTTCAAAACAGCATAT
Organism: Allodekkera sacchari; assembly: GCA_030565225.1. Taxonomy (NCBI): domain Eukaryota; kingdom Fungi; phylum Ascomycota; class Pichiomycetes; order Pichiales; family Pichiaceae; genus Allodekkera; species Allodekkera sacchari. The sequence continues at coordinate 28,396 of JAJMBG010000073.1, forward strand.
GGTCCGGTCCGACTCTATAGATTATCCCCCTAAATAAACATACTTCAGCTTGATTACTAGACAAATTTCATGCCAATGGTTTGGCCTATTATAATGTTTCATAAAGCTATTCAAACTAGTTCTGCTGAATTATTTAGTGATATGCTGCCACCATCTCGTGCTTCCTGCACTTATCGATGCGGCGCGAAAATTTTTCCCGTTTGGTTCAAGGCCCTCTATCTTGTTTTTTGCTGACTACTTTTCTTTTCTTACTACTGTACATATAATGACCGAAGGATCTGGGCCCAGACATACGCATAAACATTCCCGAAGAGGAGGTCATTCATCTAGAGGCGGTAGAGGTGGAAGGAAGGGGCCCGTTCACAACCGATCCGGAAAAAAGACTTCGGAAAAACCTAAGTCAGATGAGGACAAACTCAGAATTCCAAATGGCAAACCTAAGGCTACTGTTAAACCCAGACATGGAGTCAGAGGCCAAAAGCGTAATGATGATTCTCATAAATCATTCAAAAAAGAAGTGTCTCTCGGTTACAGGCCGCTTGATAACGTGAGGTTTTACTGTGAAGATTGTCCGTCTGATTACACCAGTGCGCAGACCATGGCCCAACATTTTGCAAATTCTCATCACCGCCACTGCTTTGTGTACTCCAAGGACGGAAAAAAGGAGGCCATTTGCTGCCAAAGATGTAAAAATAGAGACATGGCCGATCTGCATGCCATTTTGGATAACTTTACCGATCTTGATATCGTGTGCACTTCGTGTCTTCAGAAGCTTCAGCGGAGCTCGAAGGACCATCAACTTATCATTTTTTTTGACTCCCCAATGTTGCTGTGGGAGAAGGTTGAAGAGTTCTATAAACTTAGGGGACTCAATTGCTTCAACTGTGGGCATCAAGACCCGTCCCAGTTGTCGTACTATAAGAACTGGGAGGTCTTCTGCGACGATTGTTCCTCTAAGCAGGCAGAGCTTGCAGAAGCACAGAAAACACCAAGATTAAATGCATATTTTTTGGTCAATTTGTTCGACACCCCAAACTATAGATTGATAGCCGGCCAGATAAAGGAGGAGCAAAGCAGGAATAATAGAGTCAGCACATCCAAAGGGCCTCACGGCTCAGCCAAACTGCACCTCAAAGCTAACGTCAAGCAAATATTTACTCAGAAAAATGGTAAGTCAGAAAAACCTTTCGACAAGAAAAGGGAGCCCAAAAGACCAGGACCACCAGGTAAAGTTAACAACATGAAGAATGGCCGCTCTTCCGCAAAATCAGCCAATAGTAGAGCCAATGGAGATCTGGTTCCACAAAAGGGCCCAAACGAAAATGCAGCCCCATCGGCTACTGTGCCGCCTCTCTCGAAGGAATCCAGGCTTCGTAACTTGATTTCAAGCACAACACCAGAAGACCCTGAGTTAAGGTTTGATAATATGGATCAATACCGCCAGAAGATCAGTTATAGCATATTTCTAGAAGAGCTCTTTGACACTGAAATTTACACGAATGCCGAGATAGATTTTAAAGAAAAGTTTGAAGGTAATAAGCTCTCAATGATTGCCCCAATAACCGAGATTACTGAACAGTATTTGCCGGAACATCTTCGGAAATTTAGACAGAGTCCATTTACACGAGGGCAGACTCTTTTTGTCTTTGACAGGAGATACGCGGACCTACAAGCCACCGACCAGATCTCAATATGGTGCTATACTGTTTTCTTTTCAAAAAAGCGCTCTGATGTGTATACAGGAAAGATAACTCCGAAAGAAAAAAACAAGAGGAGAAAGCAGCTTTTGACTGTGTTAGAACCATGTCCATGGAATGCTTCTCCACTTCCTCAGAAGATCAAAAATATAGCTATCCTACCATGCGGCACTGTCTTTACAAGAGTGTTTAATGCAATGGAAAATTTGAGCAATCCACTTTTCAAGCAATTGCTTTTGGGACACGATCCAATTAAGCATATAACATTCAAAAATCGCCTTTCAAACTTCAAAAATAGACTCAACGATTCTCAAAAAGCAGGACTTCAGTCTGCCTTGAACAATGCTATTACTGTCTTGAGAGGTCCTCCAGGTTCTGGAAAAACGTCCACCATATACGAGATGATTATTCAACTTATTGATCAATTGAGTTATTACCCTGTTTTAGTTGTTGCTGCATCGAATTTGGCAGTTGACAATATTGCAGAAAAGCTTATGGTTGATCACAAAGACTCGACCCTACGTATTGTGTCGAGTATGAAAGAGCGTGAATATGGAGATAAGCATCCTTTGGCAGATATCTGTTTGCATCAAAAAGTTAAAAGGATTCTACCGCCTGGCTTACAGGATGATTACGATCGTTTGAGTTATGGAGATTTGAATTATATGAAGAAGAAGGATTTTTCTAACATCCTCAGTATTATTGACAAGTATAGCATGCAATTTGTCAAACAGGCTAAGGTTATCTTTTCCACCACAACAGCTATTTCTGGTCCCAGGATGAGAGATATTCAAAATCTACCTGTAATTATTATGGATGAGGCGACGCAAACATCTGAACCTTGTTGCTTGATACCTCTAGCTGCTCCCGGAATTAAGAAGATCATTTTTGTTGGTGATGAAGCTCAATTGAGTGCCTTTACTAATGTCAGATCACTTGAAATGTCTCTCTTCGAGAGGTGCATGAAAAATGGGACATGCGACCAACCAGTTATGCTTGACACACAATATCGGATGCATCCTGAAATCAGTGAGTTTCCACGGCAAGAATTTTATCATGGTCTATTGAAGGATGGAATCACGGCCAAAGACAGGTTTAGAGAAGACATTAAGTATGCACTTTATTTTTGGGATCACCAAGGAAAGTGTCCAGAGAATTTTTATCGCCAAAGCTATAGAAATGACGGTGAAGCAGACAATGTGATAACGATTGTCAGAAAATTGATTTTAGACAAGCATGTGGACCCATCGAATATTGGTATCATGTCAGGATATGCTGCACAGAGGGACCTCATTGCGAAAAAGTGTGAGAACGATTTGACCATTAATCCATCAGGCTCCAGTATAAAACTTACTGTTGATAGGGAAGATATGGAAAGGAGGAATGATGTTACAGTTTGCGAGATCAACGGAATCATCATCGCAACAGTCGACGCATTCCAGGGAAGGGAGAAAGACTTCATTGTGATGTCCTGTGTTAGGTCGAATAAGAGTAACAGGATTGGATTCATGAAGGATAGGAGAAGGCTTAACGTTGCTTTGACTAGAGCAAAATTCAGCTTGGTTATCAATGGGGATGCAAACTGCTTGAAGAATGGAGACTCTCTTTGGGAAAAGTATATAGGCTATTTGTCTGAGAAGAAAAGGATTTTCGACTCTTTCGAAGCCTACTAATAGATTTATTTATATAATGTAAAGTTAAAGGGACACTGAAGGGAGTAATGTTGATTCATCGTGACTTGGGAAGGGGAAAGCATTAATGCGAAGTTGGCAAGCTGTCAAAGAGAAAGTGTCTCTCGGGTTTCAGTTATCTCCGATTTTCCTGTATGCATTTTCCGCCTTGCTGAATTTACGATTGTTAAATAAAAGATCAGGGTCCTTTTGCTTGCACTTGCTCTCATCTATCGGAATAAATGAACAGAACGCTGTCTGCAATCTGGCCTGCAAGTGACTGCACTAGTCCAAATCTTCACTCAGCAGTATATCCCAGAATGTGCCAAACTAGCCTTAAAATTGCTGATCTAATGATCTAATGTTCCTTGTCTTCTGGTTTCTGAGTCACATCTCTTCTCTTCCAGCTGATCTAATCTAGTCCATCATCAGAAAAGCACTGCCATTGGTTCCTCACACTATCTTTGATCTCGCAGCGGTGCAATTTTTTGGTATAATTAATTCTTTGCTTTACTCCGCTTTTCTGCCGCTCCGTTTCCTGCTGATCTCTACGGTTATCACTTTTGCATGAAGTTCCATAGGAAGATCATTCTTGTTCAATGCATCTTTCTTACTGCGGCCTTCATCTTTCAGCTTCTTGCAGTGTTGTCTGTTCCGATTACCCAGTCTATTACGCTATGCACATATAATGGCTATAGGTTCGGTGTCTTCGGCCTATGTGACGCTTCTCGATGTACCACCAGACTTATTGGCTACAGGCCACTTGAGCTCACTGGTTATGGATTTACGCTTCCGTCAAATGCCCGCCATAGCATCTCGTACTTACTTGTGGTCCATCCTATCTCCACCGCCTTTACAGGCTTACAGCTATTGATGACTGCGGTGATGTTTGCCGACCGGATATCATCATCATCTAGATATCTCTTGTTTATTCTTTTCTGGACACTTCCAACGTTTCTACTTTCGTTGCTATCGTTCCTGGTCGATATTCTCCTCTTCATACCGCACTTAAACTGGTGTGGATGGACCATTCTAGCTTCAACCTGCATGATTGCTTTTTGTGGGACTGTGTCTTGCATTATGAGGAGAACTGTTACATCGAGGGAGATATACGAACAGTCTCGCAGACGGAACACCAACGAGATCGACCTCTCAGTGCTATCTACAACCATGGATAACTACGATGACAATGACGATGAGTCGCAACCGTTCATCGAGTTTAACCACTACAGCGATGACACTTCTGTTCCATCCATTTATGAGGACCAGCCTCTGGAGTCTGCCCACTACCGACGGTCTGCAAATGCTCCAGGCGACATGTTTGAGGATGACGAGAGGAGATGAGTCGATGGCGGCGATGACAAAAGAATAACAACAACACTGAGGAGAAATCTGTCAGTAGAGATCCAGAGAGGGTTTCAACGGTACGTATTGGCCTCTGCCTACTCAGTTGGAGAGTGATACGTGCAACAATACACAGAGCCATGTCTGACGTCGTCTACGTTCGAATCATGCGGCAGATCTTCAATTTAAGGACGGAAAAGCATGCTGATGGTCGAAAGCATTTATTTGCTGATAATTCTGTGGGCCGGAGCTTTTATCCGCCTCCCACTGCCGTAGACTTGATGCTGTTTTCTGTCCTAGATATGAGATCTTTTCGAGGCGGTGCAGACATGATGGTTTGATCATCCCGGATGCATTCTGCCCTGGTTTGAGAGTCTCTGGAGCATATACTGTCTGCTGCGTTTTTCTGCAGGCAACGCCTGCTACTACTGATATTTGTACACTTTTCTATACCTTCATACCTTTAGCAGAATTTGGAATTTTCAGCACCTAGTAGGTGAAGCCTCATATTACACAGAAAGTCCCGAGCGACAAACCAAGCCAATGCCCTGGTTGCAGTTGGGGAACCACTCCTGTAAGTCTTGGTCAAATTGCTGTACTCCAATACTTTACTTTCTTCGCCTTCTAAACCACAGTCTCCTTGAACTTTGCGCTCTGTGCTTTCTCTTCTCTCTGTCTTGCTCGCTCTCACCTCGTCCCTCACTTAGAGTCTCAGGCTAGTTTCTCTGCCGCGATTTCAACGTGTCACTTTTTCCATTTCATCTTAAGCTACTCTACTCCACTACCTCTTCACAGACATGCTTGGGTTCAGCTTTGTAGGATATCTGTGGTTGTTCTGCATTGCAGTCAGTTGCTTGAGAGTCGAACAGAACTGGGAGATCCAGACCTTCGAGAGAGCTATCGATGTGCAGAGATCTTATGTCAAGGAACAGAATGGTATAAGAGCCACCAACGTCGGCAGTGAGCCTAGTACAGAGTTCATCTTTGGTGTCTCCAAGGAGTACAACGATCATATTTCCTTACTTCTACCAACGGTCAAGTCGCCATCCTCCCAGAAGACGTTGCTTGAGGCTGCAAGAATTCACTCCAAGAACCTGACAGAGGAGGCCGAGGACCACGAGAAGGCTGCATACTACGTGTGCAAACTTCCATTCCCCGTGGCCCCTAAGTCGACCATCGAGATCACGATTTCCATGATCTTGATGGATTCTTTGAAACCACTTCCGGAGGTTGCTCCTCTCGGCGCCGAGCAGACGCTTTCCTTGAAGACCTGCAAGTTCCCAATAAGTCCATACGCTATCAAGAGCTATACGCTGGCCATGGTGGGAGTTAAGGACCCAGAGTTTAAGTCTGAGGGCGGATTTGATTGGGAGTACCAGCTCAAGGAGCCAACCTTGGTGTTTTCTCCTTATCAGGACACCATTGAGCCAAACACCGTCTCGGATCTCGACGTTTCCTTCGTCAAAAACTCACCCCTAACATATGCCAATTATCTCAAGAGAGACATCTGGCTTTCTCATTGGGGCGATGTCGCCCAGTTTGAAGAGTACTATGAGCTGACTAACAAAGGTGTCGGTTTGGACTCCGGATTCTCAAGAGCAGAATACATGAGCAAAAAGCTGGCATACAAGCACACGTCAATCCTCTCCTCTTTGCAGTTCCCACTACCGGAAGACCACGAAATTTCCGACATCTACTACACTGATAAAGTCGGAAACGTTTCCACATCGACGGTGTATGAGAATCAGCTTGTCTTGAGACCAAGATTTCCTTTGTTTGGTGGATGGCATTATAACTTCACCATTGGTTGGAACACGAAGCTTGCAAACCACATCTCCAAAAATGGTGATATATACATTGCCAGAATTCCTATTCTTAACGATATTGCAGACATTAGCTATGAGATGTTGGACTTCTCGGTCTACCTTCCGGAGGGTGCAGAATTGGTGGACGTGGTTTCTCCTTTCAAATATGTGGACAAATCCGTGGAACAAGATTACTCGTATCTTGATGTCACATCAGGACACACCAAGATTACTCTCAGATTCAAGAACCTAGTTGACGAGATGAAGAACGTTAAAATCATGGTCACGTATAAGTACTCTACCTGGGCTTTGTTGAAGAAACCAGTCACATCATCATTGTACATTTTCATCGCTTTAATAAGTCTCTATCTATTGAGGAAGATTGATCTTTCAATTAAGGCTAACTGAGGTAGAACTTTACTAGTTTAAATAGAACAAAAATAAGATTATATGAAAAAGTAGTACGATTCCCCTCATGCCATCAGATTACTACTATCTGCCATCGCACATTCTCAGTATTATTATTATTATTAAATAAAGTATTAGTCGTTCTATTTCTTTATCATTTGATTGAGCGTATTGTTGATGGCTTCCGTTAGAGAATCTGTCATCTCGCCATTCTTATCCTTCGTCTCGCTACCTCTGTGCATACCCGCAATAGTTGACTCCGAATTCTCTCTTGTGGGTGTACCTATGCTCTCAAACGTATTGTATTTCTGTAGTGTCGGTGTTTCCACCTCCGATTCTGATGCAGGGATTGTCACCATTGAGTCATTAGAAAAATTCATTTTCGGTATCCCAAGCCCTTCATCATCATCATCATCATCATCATCATCATCATCATCATCATCATCATCATCCTCACTGTCAATATCATCCTCTGCGCTCGACAGAGCATCAATCTCTTCGCCAGCGGGTCCATTTATAAGCATTGTAATGATTGAAAGTTGTCCCGATGATTTACTGCTCTCCCCACTATGCATACTGGAAGAATCCACGCCATCTTCCTGCTCTTTATTTTCGGCGTCAGATTCAACAATTGAGTCTGATTGCTGAAGAGGAATAGAAGATAACTTTCTGTCCTTGCGTTCCTGTCTCTCCAAATCCCGCAGCATCTCCTGCGCCTTATTTTGAATTTGGTCCGCATCTTGATGTTGAATCTTTTTAGTATGTCTATTCGAAGTCATCATCTTATTTGACTTCAACTTATTGAGCAAGTCCTCGATAACTTGTGTGTTGGCATCCAAAGCTTTGTGGATTTCATGGTCATCATCAGCTTTGATCCTTCTCTTTGTTTTGAAATCTTCCATCATTTTCCTCCTTACTTCAAATGCCTTCTGTTGCTCTTCTGCACGAATATTTTCACTATGAGCCTTTTTATAGTCTTCAATAAAACTTGCAAACTTATCAAAGAATGAGTTCCTAGCAGTGCTGTCCTCTGGACTCTCCCCAAAGTATATCATCACTTCTTTAAAATCACCAGAAATCCCTCTCATTTTGCGTTCCAAAAGCCACGCCTTATTATCAGCTCTTGAAAGTATTGGCTTCACGTATTCCACCACCTTGTCATTTGGATCTAGTGACTTAGGGTCGCTCAATGGCCCTTGCTTTATTGCAGACTCGCAAGAGGTTATTGCAGACTGAAAATCGTTCACCTCAGCTTCCATTCCTCCAACAGATATTCCGGATAGCTTCTGAACATCCTTCAATTCATCAACAAAAACAGCAAGTTCTGGCATGTACGTTCGGATTATCTTCTCAATATAATGAAGCATTGTCATCGTATTATTGGTATTCTTTAAGAATCGCAATCTCTGCAATGTTGATATTTTAAATCCCATGGCAAATTTATTTCTGTCATTCATGAAGTTTCCCAAGTTTTTAATAATGTTCAATACCTGAATCAGAGATTTTGAGGAACGGAGGTTTTTGATGACATGGTCCAACAGATTCAGTCTCTTTGAAAGATCGTGGTAATCTCGTTCATATGTCGCACAGACAAGGAGTGATTTGGATCTAGGAGCCCAATAATTTCTTAGATTATAACACAACTCAAGATATATTCTGTCAAATCTCTCCAACTCGTCCGGATTTTTCTTTTGATTAGGTCCCTTTGCTTTGTAGCTGCTGGAATATGGTGTGAATTTCCTGAGCAAGGAAGGTGTCATTTCCTGTAGCGCACCAGTACTGAAGAACTCTATAAGACTTAAGTTGCTGACAATATCGCGATCGCACTCAAGTGTCTTTTGAACAAATTCCATCTCCGTCATTCCACTATATTGATGCAAATTAATTCCAAATTGCTGCTGAAGCTCCCTAGGGAGCAACGATATCTTCTTTTCCTTTTCCACCTTATTTGTTGTCGTGTGGGTTGGCATCTTTGTCTCCGAGGCTTTAAATGATGTTTCGATATCTTCTAATATTCCTTTTTCATGCAACAGGGTTATCATCCTCGAGTCATCAACATTCGACCAAAAAGTATCGGATATATTATCAATTTTATCCCAATGTATGTGTTTCATCTTCAAATTCGGATCTCTGAGTTTCATTATCCTTTTCAAAGATTCCGGCAATTCAGAAGAATTTCTGGTCATTTCCTTAGGTGCCGGAATAGTAGTATTTATTCCTGCTCTCACAAGTAACTTTTGTGGTAGTACAGGAGGAGGTGGTATAGCTGAAACCTCAGGATTTCCGGATGATTCTGGAGTTGATTTGCTTGCTTTCTCGCCAATAATTTGAGGTAATGGAGGAGGAGGTGGTGGTGGTGGAATCAGTGAGGTGGATGAGCCATTTATGGAGTTTTGGGAGCTATTGGAAAGGAATGGTGGCAGTGGTGGAGCCGATGGAGATTTTACCACTGTTGTTTGCAACATAGAAGGCGGAGGTGGAGGCGGAGGCGGAATCTTAGATGTTTCAGAGGGTTGATCTGAAGTTATAGAAATTGAAGTCAGGGCAGAAGGAACAGCTATTGTGGGTCCACTAGAGTTGTTTATTGTAGCATCTGATTTTGTGGAGCCAGTTATGTCCAAAAGAATCTTTGGACTTGTAGGAGCTGCTGATATAGGAGATGACTGCGATGTATGTGGAGAGGTAACAATGAGATCAGATACTGAAAAGCGATTCAGTGTCGATGCCTCGGTACTGGAAGAAACAGAGTCTCCATGTGAATGACCAGCTTCTGTACTTTCAGGGGCTGTGAGTGACCTTCTTGAGATATGCTTGGGATTTTTCAGTGAATACTCGGATATATCATAGTGTTCAAAAGGTTCAACAAATGACTTTGAAGTTGAAAAATCATTGCTAGCAAACAAAGCAGGAGCAGTTGATTCTGTATCTTTAGAAGGTTTAGCAAGCCACTGGCTAGTAGCAATAGCATCAGACTGACGCAGAGAGGACTCCGACTGGCTTCGTCTTTTTGAGGGATGATCTTTAAAATTATCAGTCTTGGGCATAGAACTGGACGCAGCTCTAGTGATTTTGATGGGTTTCCTGTTTGCTCTTTGTAGATCCATAATTCGTAGTTGTAGCTGGAGAATCTGCCGCTTGTACCTGGTAGCCAGTCTGTTGGCATCACGAGCTTCTTCAATAGCTTTTCTTGCAATGTCATCGGTGTTAAGTCTGTCCATGAGAATTTGAATGGAGAACAAGATGTTCTCGTCACCAATTTTGTTCATGTGTACGAGACTTCTCACCAAGTTGTCAAGCACTCTGTAGTAATGGTTGGTTTCTGGAACAGATTTCTCTTCCTGTACTTCCTTTAAACTTTCAAGAATGCTATATATGTGAGCTTTCGATGGGGATTCAGCAATCGAGTCAAGAAACTCATCGGCATCTTCCTGAGAGAAAGAATGCTGCACCTCCTGATAACTGGTATCTGAAGATGGGGATGAATTCATTGATGCGTTTATAGTGCGAGCATCCTCTTTGCTTAGAGAAGAATAGTTGTCGATCAAGTCGTTAATGGCGTCGTAATTAAGGAGCCTTGCTGCTTTAAATAGGTTTAGAAGACCAGAGTCCTCGAGTCTTGTTCGCAAATCTATTCTAGACTCAGTCTGTTCAAAAGTGGACACTATCGAACAAAGCAAGAATACTGTTAATAATGCGTACTCCCGGATGATAAAATGCGGATTGAACCTGTCTTTTTCAAAATCGGAGTTGGAGAAAGCCATGTGGGGCTTAGTCTTTGAGAACTCGGAGATCAACTCCTCCGCATTAGAGATCCAAACAATAAAAGGATTGATGCGCAGCTCCGATGTGCTGCTTGACAAGTCACTAAAGTTTTCGAAACTCATGTTTTGCGACATCTGTTCTAGACCCTTCATTATTTCCAGAGTAGCGCTTTCCCTGGCATAAGCCACAAATAGAGCCAACATGCCTGTGACTAAGTTTCGAGTGATTGTTCGTGGCGACATCAAAGAGGATGTTATATACTTGCATATTTCGATCATCTTGATATTACCTGCGGTATGCTCTTGGAATGTCATTAGGTCCCGAAGACATGTCAAAATGGAAAATTCCTTCCCAAGCTCATCATCGGATTTGATTGTTCGTCTGTTGATTCTCTGAAGCCTGACCGCCAAGGCTGTATGGCCCTTGCTGTGTATGAAGAGCTTGATCCATTGTGAGTTGTTTTCATTTCGGAGAATCTTCTCAAGCCGCTTGTAATTCTTGAGTGTCATGTGGTTATCGAGTATTTTCTTAAGGTAATGGTCTGGCGACGGAGTCTTTGACTGGAACTTGAAGAAGTTCGAAGCCCTACTAGTAGCCTTCTTCTCTGGATTTCGGGATTTTGCCGCAGAAGCGGCGTTGAATAGGATACGGTGAGTAGCCAGCTGCTGGTCCTGAATTTTCCTTGCCGACAACGATGTCGCACAAGATGAGTGATCTACTCCCTTTCCTGCCAACCCAAGCCCCATCTGGACGACATTCGACGTAAGAATCGGTGAATTGGAGGAAGAGGGTCCGGAGTCTGATGATCGTCTCATGTCAGATACTGCAAGGCTATGGAGGCGAGACTCGCTAGATCGGCGAAGAAGTTGAATGGGAGATGGCTCCGGCGAACTGTAGTCGCTTATAGAAGCTGCACTGGTAACCAATTGGGTGTTGGAGGGCCTCCGGCGAATACGCTCACTGATCTTTCTTATTCCTGACACTAGTGAGTTGGAAGAGTCTGTAGAGAGCGATCTCCCTGCCTGAGGAGGGTCAGTGGACCCGGAGGCCGATTTCGAATCTGGTTGACCGCTGGGACTAGCCATTACAACTTTGCCATGGGCGATATCAAGAAGACAATGTGAGGTATACGATAGCAAGATTTATATATGGAGCACGATTCTTTGTAGGAATTTCGTTCTTGCATAATGGACCCACACTAGCCGCGCACGCATGAGAGAGAAGATCGCGGCACTGTGCTAGTTAGTATGTAAAAGCATCCAGAGATGCATGCAACAGGAAAAGCAATCAGGCAGGTAAAACAGGCATGTTGTGGAAACGGCTTTGGCGGGCAGAGTAACTGTAGTGGTTAGGTATGTACAGTAGAGGCAATACGTAGAATTGGGTTTAAAAATAAATCCAACTGCCGTAGGCAAATAGGTAAGTAGGTGAGTATTACTTGGGCAGAGAAGGTCCACCACACCCAAGTGGAAGCGAGGAGAGTAAGGGAATTGGAGTAACTGAAAAGGCCGGGTAGCAGTTGCACTTAAGCACCAGAAGTCACTCCGCTAGCATTACTATAGGTTACTTCGTACACTGCGGCACGTCTGTCAATTCGGAGACAGTTTACCTAATGCCCCCACCAATCCTAGACTACATTCCCGCTGAAGAAAGTTTCTACTGACGCTGGATTCTCATCACCGCTCGATCTAGCAACCAAGAATAAGGTAGCCGCATTTTTTGCCGGTATGCGGCCTAAACTTCCGTGGCCTTTATATGCTCAAAATTCACTTATCGGTAGCTGTAATTTAGTCGGCTATTTCAGTTCTGCTCTATAAATATTCTCTTCGCTCCTCAACTCTGTGCCTCTAACTCCTTGTTTAGCTCTGCGTTGCTCTCATACCACTTCATGAAGTCTGGTTTCAAGCTCATGAACTTCTGGATATTCTCAATAAAAAAATTCAACTGGCTGGTTATACTCCAAACATCCTTTCCCGAGGTACAGTTGGTTTTCGACGCCTCGGACCCAATGTAATCAAAGTTTGTATTCATGTTGTTGATCAACTTTCCAAAAATCAGCTTTGTGTTCGGATTGACTAGAGAATTTATCAACTTTAAGTTGTACGCATTGCTCATGTCAATCTCAAGCCTCAATCCCTTCTTCTCGTTACTAAGATATTCTTTAGGAATGATGAGTTTCACAGGCAATCTCTCAATCTCAATCTCTTTATCATCCTCAATCTGTATAGTAAAATTTTCTCCGCTGAAGTTTAAGTCAAACTTAAAGATGGTAGAATGACTAGTATTCTTGGCCAACTTCAAACTATTAGCGGCCATTCTCTGTTTAAATTTCTCTATTTGCTCATTACGCTTGCTGAGCTGCTTCTCATCAATAATTTCCCTGTGATGCTCTTTCTTCTTCTTCTTCTTCTTCTTCGTTTTATCCGTACTCTGCTTCGGCTCTCCCTTCTTTATAATCTTGACAATTTTAATGGTATCCTTCTTTTCCATGGCAAGGAATTTTTCAAGGTATTTATCCAGTGTATCAAGCATGTTCACAAGGTCATTTCCTCCGAACATCTCAATTTTTAGTTCATCATCTGATCCAGGTGCCGGAGCTCCCTTTCTTCTTTTATTGCTTATTGCTGTGCTGACGATATGCTTGAACCCAAGCTCGATATTCACAGAGAATCCTCTCGGGATTTCGTCATTAAGAACCATGATTTTAGGAAATCCTTTGAAAGGGTATGTTCTGGGTATGCTCATTGTAAATTTTAAGAAGTCTAGATCATATGGAAAGGCAGGATCAGAAGGGTGAAGCAAAAAAGACAGATACAAGTCGTCCTTATTACTGGTATCCAATAACAAATCCTTAATCTGCTCCTCAGACGATTTTTCCAGTTGGCCGACAGGAACACCGTTTATAGTTATTGGTGAGTACTTAGATATTAGGCTCCTTATTTCCCTAAGAATCTGTTTTCTGTTATTATTGCTTTTTTTGTGATGAGAAGAACCATTTCTATTGGGTCCATTTTTTCCTGTTCCATTTGGCTTTCTTCTTGTATTTTTACTTTCCTCAACGAAAGAAGCATTATTGCTATGTCTTTCCTCTGTCATCCTCTTCAATACGTATTGTGCACCGAAAAAAGATTGTACCTAAAAATTCCATGAAAATATAATCCAAAATTTTTTCAGGCGGTGTCGCAACTGGAAATCTAGATGGAGTGTGCGACTAGTAAAAGATAATGAGAGAGAATAAGAGGTATCTATCTCGTTTAACGATTCAGTATCCTAGTAATCTTCCAAGTTGCAAAAAAACATGTTGAAGGACTAATAAATAATTATTTTCTGTAGCAGTATTCTTATTACAAGAAACCTTTTTTTTGTTTTTGCTCTCAGCAGTAAACTATCTTTCCTTTTGAGCGCCCAGCGTCCAAAAAGCACAGGCTTGAAGTACAAAACTTTAGCCGACAACGTCTCCCGCACTACCTTCATTACATCTATTTGGGCAACCCCGCTGAAAATTCATATAAGCGGGGATGTACTATCATGTTATTACTTAACTTCCAATAGGAATGTGTGTGGCTTATGAAAAGCACCCTGGTAGCAGCATCTCAGATCTCATTACCCTTTACTTTTTTCCACCTAAACACAAAGACATACCTTTGTGCTATTACTCTTTTATGAACAATGCGGCTGCTCCTTGTCCACCTCCAATGCACATACTAGTAACACCAAGTTGTCCTGGTTGCAACTCCCTTAGAATAGTACAAATCTGCCTGGCTCCTGTACATCCAAGTGGATGACCTAATGCAATAGCACCTCCACGAGGATTGACCTTTTCCAATGGAATGCCGACTTTTCGGATGGAATAGAGTGCCTGGCCTGCAAATGCTTCATTGATCTCATATACATCCACATCATCCTTGGAAACATCGTACATCCCAAGGAGTTTGGGTATGGCGTAGGCTGGGCCAACCCCCATAATATCTGGAGGAACTCCCACAATGGTTGTGCCAATATATTTTCCAATTATTGGAAGTCCCAAGTTATCGGCCATATGTCTTGTCATCAAGATAACAGCAGCTGCACCATCACTGACTTGCGATGAATTACCGGCATGTGATGATCCATCCTTCTTGAACGCTGGGCGAAGCTTTCCGAGGGAGGCAGCTGTGACATTTGAACGAGGACCCTCATCGGAATCGACAATAGTCTCAGTATATTTTGCCGGCTTGTCATCGTCATTGTCATCATCTTCTTCTAATTCAATCTTCACCTTCACCGGCAAGATTTCGTCTTTGAACAAGCCTTCCTTCACAGATTTCTCTGCTTTCTGATACGATTTGGCAGCAAACTCGTCCTGGTCTGCCCTGGAGATGGAAAATCTAGCATTGACATTCTCACTTGTAGTTCCCATAGGCATCAGGCAGTTTTTGGAATCGTTCGAAGCCTTTAGCACTTCGTCCGAAATATTTGGAGCAGCTTGAGGGCCGTAGTTCTTGGACATGCTTTCCACACCGCAAGCCAAGCCACACTGAATTTGGCCTGCCATAATCTTGTTGGCAATGTCATTGACAGCCATGAGGCCAGAAGAGCACTGCCTATTGACAGCCATAAAAGGCACCGATGAAGGAACTCCAGCAGCAATAGCCGCTGCTCTGTGCTCATTCACTCCAGCGCCTGGGTTGAGAACATTACCCACAATGACGTCCTCGATGAGGTTCTTGTCGATGTTCACCTTGCGGAACACTTCAGTGAGCAACTTCTGTAACAATTCATCAGAGTTGATGTCCTTAAACTTTCCTTTGCCTGCTCTAGTCATTGCAGTACGATAAGCTGCAACAATCACAATGTCGTTACCATTTTTGGTAGCAAACCTCCCCGATTTGGAGATTGTAAGTTGATCCTTAAGCTTCTGTAGTCTCTCCATGATTACTTTGACAATAAGAGTTCACCATTTGTGGTTTGCCTTTCTTCACTTTACCCACCCTTATATATATATATATTCATCTGTATGGCGTAGTGGATTTTCGGCACAATAGTTTAAGCGTGGGGTCAGTACCTAAAAGTCCGACTTGCTGCGGTTTGTCCGATCCCCTCTCTGCTTCCCCGCATTTTTCTTATTTTTTATTTTTCACCGAAGATCCAATTACGCATGCGCCTCACTCCGGTTACTTCGCCTCGCGTATTTATGTTCAATGGCTGAGCAACAGTAACTACTGATGTCCATGTTCCGGGTTGGACTGGTAGCTCCTAATCTCCAAGATTCCTTAATTGTTGATCTATCTCCCGCAAATCAGCGTAGATGTAGTGTCACTGCAGATCTAATTGAATCCTACCAGCTTCGGTATCAAAAAATTCCCTATAAGCTAGCCAGCCAAGCACAGCTCTGTCGATTTCATCACCACCGCTTTGTAAGGCAGCTTTTGCTTCATAGAAATGTTGATAAAGAAGCTCTTTCGGAAATTCAAAGAGATACGTTGGATATGTTGAATTTCGAGGACAAAAATTGCGGCTGCAATGACGTCGAAGATGAGGAGAGTCAGGCTGACCAGAAGTGTGGACTCGTCTATGACTGCCCTGTGTTTCCCCTAATGGACCAGTACGTTCGTATTGTGGCTGGAACAACTATCTCTGCTGCTTCGTGGCTGCTTCAGCAGCCGACAGATCAAGTACCAGTAGCCATTAACTGGACGGGAGGGAGGCATCATGCTCATAGAACTAAAGCCGCTGGGTTCTGCTACGTGAACGACGTTGTTCTCGGTATTCTTCAGCTACGTTTGAAGTTTCATAAAATAATGTACATAGATCTAGACTTGCACCATGGAGATGGCGTATCTGAAGCTTTCAAATTTACCAACTCTGTGCTGACTGTCTCCATCCATAGAGTGGATCTGGGTTTCTATCCTGGAACAGGAACAAAGCCGAGCTCCGGTCTTGGAAAGGGAAAAGGATTCGACATCAACTTTCCTGCGAAAAAAGGTCTTTCGGACTCAACTTTGGAGTCGATTGTTCAACGCATCATAATCCCTTTAAAGACTAAATTCAAGCCCGAATGTCTGGTGCTAGTATGCGGTGGAGACGGACTCACCACCGACACAAAATTCCAAGAATGGAACTTGACCATCCAAGGGTACTCTGAGAGTGTGCTTCACATATTGCAATCAGTCAACGTGCCTGCTTTGCTTTTGGGTGGAGGTGGTTACAACAGCTTCGAAACAGCAAAGCTTTGGTGCTTTCTAACAGGTCAGCTTACGAATGGAAGAAGCGAGTGCCTAAAATGGGATGATCTTCCTGATTCGCTCAACCGTAGGTTCATAGGTGAGAATGCTTGTGGCTTTTGGGAAAATGGTCGAGCTAGTAATATGCAGGACAGGAACACGCCCGAGTTTGTGGAGCAAATTAGAAGAGAGGTCGATATATAGTAGCTCATTAATGCTCGGTACGGTGCACTTTCATTGCAAGTGCTTTGGAGAGCTTCATATTCCATTCGTCATCCCACCTATATGCGCTTTCCTTCATGGCACCTTCCTTAATTATGCCATACAATTTCTTGTCTTCGTACAGCACGTTGTATATCTTGCTGGCCATTTCTTTGGCGCTTTGGTTATCGTTCATTAGCAAGCCATTTTCACCGTTTTTCACTAGTTCGCTTATGACGGGATAACTTAAAGCAATAACAGGAACTCCGGATCCAAATAGATCAACAATCTTCATCGGCAAGTCAAGGCCGGAACTTGAGTAGTGAAGTGATATTCCGAGATCGACTGTCCGAAGGATTTGTGGGTATTGTTCAATTGGTAACCACACACTCTTTATAATGACACGATCCCATTTGTATGAATTCACAGAATCCAAAAAATTACTTTGTAATGGTCCCTTGCCGGTAACGATCATGATGACTTTGGAATCTATCATTTTCTTTTCAAGAATCGAGTCCAATGTATGTAAAGCTTCAACAAGAATCGAAAAATCCTCATCTGCTGTGAACGATGTAGATGTTATTAGAACCTTATCCTTTTCTTTGTCGTAGCCAGTTGCCACAAACACATCTGGATTGTCCAATTCGATATCTGTGACTTCCTTTTGTGATTGAGCTGGCCTAAACTTTTCAATTGGTCTGTCATGAAGTGTTATCACCTTCTCACTCGAGAGCCCAAAGTCTTTCACCAAAAACTGGTTAAGTGCATCGGTAACTGTCAAATTCAGGTCCGCCTGTCTGCCGAAGAACTTTTCATATGCTCTAAGTATCCTGACAAATGGATGTTTGATGTTGTTGTATCTAAGATTGAGAATGGTGTAGTTAAGATTATGCCAGTCAATGATTATTTTGGTATGCGGATACAGCGTTTTTTTAATAAGTACCAACACTGCAAGCAATGGTATGCAAGGTGGGTTTTGGATGACGACGTATTTGGTGCTGATTTCCATGACCTCATTGAGTACGGCAAATAGTTGATAGATTTGGTAGAAGATCTTCCAGGCAGCAAAGACCGCAAAATTCAGATTATGCTTGTTAGCTGTAACGGGAATTTCATGAATGCAGACATTTTCATCATATAAGAAGTCCGGGACTTGGGTCTCTAGGTAACCACAGATATTGACGAAATATCCAAGTTTGAGAAAATTCTTCACATGGAAGGTAATTCTTGGTGACCGGCCAAGATCACCCATAACAATGATGACTACCTCATTTGCATCTTCAGATAATTGCAACTGTCTTTGCCTCATAGATCTCCAGTAGTAGGTTAAGCGAGCAATGATACCATAGCATAGAAGTGGAATGCATAGCCATAGCACTACCAGTAATAACAATGCCTGATTGAGCGATATGCCATCTTTAAGCAAATTGAAGTTCATTTTTCCTAACTTCTAGTACTTTCTTCGAGTGAAATGGAAGGATATCTGTTGATCTCTACTCAAAACCGAAAGATCAGATCATCACCCTATATTTTCTCCGCGGATATCGGCACCAGGCAGTGTATTTTTCTGTCAGGGAAAGAGATGAATGAATAAGGTTGTAATTGTTAGAAGATATAGATAGAAACAGAAGGGGATATCTGTATTTCCTGTTTCTCTGTAAAAATGATAATTTCTGGGATGTATCAGTTTGTGTTTGAGAGCTTTCCAACTCCGGCATTATCGTGGGGTTCACTCGAAGCTACTGATGTGTTTTTTATATAGGCGCTTGATAATTGTAGTTTAACGCGGCATTTGATACGCTTTAAAAAGATATAAAATACTATAGTAGCTATTATGGTATGAATCACAATACGTAGTAAAAGTTCACTTGGAGAAGCACACTATAAATTTTGAAGTTGAGCTATGTAACGCTTGCTCAGTAAATCCTCAGAAGAAACATCAAAGCATTTCCTACATCCAAGCTCTGAAAGCACGTCGGAAATCAACTATTTTTGCTTAATCAATTAATTTTTCTGTTAAAGTTATAGTATTCTTCCTGCAGCTTTGTAAATTATGTTAGTTTAGATGTTCCGGCCCCTACGAGCATATATATTACCTCTTTTGTTTCTTTGTTTAAATTCTTCTCTACAATAACTATTAAATGAGTTACTAAATGAGTTGGACAAGACCAAAAAGCTCTGAAGGAGACCCCTTTGCTGATGAATCAGAATATTCCTCAAGTAGCCCATCCTGTGATAAACGGTCTGGATATGAGGCCGAACTGCTAGAAAGAACCCCAAAGCATGTCCATTTTAAAGATCATGTAGTGGAGCACGACACAGACAATGAGGTAGAAGAAGAGGATATCCACAAGAGTGTACACTATGTTGGAAATTTGCTCCAGCTGTTTGAACCAACTAAAGAAAAGGAAGCGATGACAGACACTAATGAAGATCACGATGACTCTGACGATAAAGTTTCGCTTGAAAGAAGTCTACCCGAGAGCAGTGCTTTAGCAGAATCCTATTTCAGCAGCACTACTAGTAAGAGTACATCCAAAAAAGTGCCGGAAAGCAGGCTCTGCGGGCAAAATCCACTTATTTCCATATATCTTGAGGCTTTCAATCATATCAATGATGCTCTGGCAATATTAAACGAGGAATCTTCGATGGATAGCTCTTATTGGATAGCAGGTGATGATATTATGACAGTACGTACTGATGACGTACTTGAGAACAGCCATTTTGAAAGACTAGTGAACTTTGCTACAAGCTTGTGTGAGTGTAACCTAACTGTTAACCGTTTTACAGAACAAAGAATGTGTGAGTTATCCAACAGAGTGGTGAATTTGAGAGCAGAAAATAGCCGACTTTGTGATATTGCGATGGCAGCGCTTTCGGGTCTAAGTAGGGTTTATCAGTACCGGTCTCTACAATCCTTTGGAGATGAATCTGTGAAGGACTTTCAGAAGTTTCTCATGGGAGAGAGGTTAGTGACAGAAGAAGAGGCAATGGAAGAGAATAAAAGAATGGTGGAATTGATACCAAGAATTTCAGGCGATCTCAGCAGCCAGACGCTGGCGGAGATTGACCTGATAACAAATGGAATATTGAGAACTTTAGATTGATATTAGCTAATGTGTACATTAGAAAAGCTTATACGGACAATTGTGTTTTCAGAAAGAAAATTAAGGGTCTACGGCTCAGTAGTAAGCAAGCATTAGGCAAAATTTCGAGAGGAGACGGCTACAGAAGAACAGTCATGTAACAGCTCAGTAAGGCCGCTTCCAATAAAGCAATGGCAAGTTCGTTGGGAATCAAGTATTCAGGTTCATGTGGTTTCACATGGCAAAATGGCAGATGGGCAAATTCTTGCGGGTCCATAAGCCAGCCCTTAGCATATCTGGTTCATGAGTCAATTTATCTGCTGACTGTTGCGTCCGGCTACCACCTACTCCGCGCCTGATGTCATGTCATACATGACAACGCTGTTGAAAAATTCATTCATTACTCGGGTGCATGCACGGTTCCATTTGACCACTTCGATTAAATTTCATATTTGCAACCACGAAAACATATCTATTTTTTATTCTCTGAACATTTGGGGTGTCAATCTGTCATTTGCGTCCCACATTTTTTTTTACCTCCACTTTCAACTTCATCTTCTGCTTGGCAATGTAATTATATCTCATCGGGCAACACTAAAATTTTTCTTCACTCCCTCGCTCTCTCCTTTTAGTCATTTGTGGGGGAGAGCATGAATCCGGTGATGGATGTTCTTTCTCTCGACCAAACTTTGCTTCTAGTCACATAGAGTATTTTTAGTATGATAGCTGATGGACAGGTAGAACAGGTCGAAATCCTCGGCCGCAAAACTGTGCATGTTGGTTACGACATCAAAAACCATATATGCACAGAAATCGTGTCCAACTACCCTTCTTCCACTTATGTGCTAATAACAGATAGTAACATTGTCAAGGCCGGACATTTGGCCGCCTACAAAGCTGCACTGTTGGATATCATTGCCCAGATAAGGCCGGAATCGAGACTGCTCACATATGTCGTTTCTCCGGGTGAATCCAATAAGAACAGAGCCACTAAGGCTGCCATCGAGGACTTTCTTTTGACACATGGTTGTACCAGAGACACCTTCATCATTGCCATGGGCGGTGGAGTGATTGGTGACATGATCGGTTATGTTGCTGCTACATTTATGAGGGGTGTCAGGGTTGTTCAAGTGCCTACTACACTTTTAGCTATGGTGGATTCGTCCATTGGTGGTAAAACTGCCATCGACACTCCGCTCGGAAAGAACTTTATCGGTGCGTTCTGGCAGCCGCAGAAGGTGCTGGTCGATCTTAAGTTCCTTGAAACTTTGCCTGTCAGACAGTTCATCAACGGTATGGCAGAGGTGATCAAGACTGCGGCAATTTGGAACGAGGCAGAGTTCGACCGGTTAGAAAAGCACACTAAGCAGTTCCTCGAAGTTATTAACACCAGGAAAGCGGACGGGTTTGTTGATCTCACACCAATCAAAGAACACATATTCAAGTTGGTTCTTGAGTCTATCAAGGTGAAGGCAGAAGTGGTCACTCTTGATGAAAGAGAGGGTGGATTGAGAAACCTTCTAAACTTTGGCCACTCGATTGGCCATGCCTACGAGGCCATTTTAACTCCTCAGGCTCTTCATGGTGAATGTGTTTCCGTTGGTGCCGTCAAGGAGGCCGAGCTCAGCCGCTATATGGGAATTCTCTCACCAGTGGCCGTGTCTCGATTGGCGAAGTGTTTTGCCGGTTATGGTCTTCCTATATCTGTTTTCGATAAGATCATGCAAGATAGAGTTAACGGTAAGGTTTGCCCAGTCGATTTGCTTCTCAAGAAGATGTCTATTGACAAAAAGAACGATGGCTCTAAGAAGAGGGTGGTCATATTGGAGAAGATTGGTAAATGCCATGAGCCAAGAGCTTCCTATGTCAGCGATGACGATTTGAGATTTATTCTAGCTCATGATGTTTCTGTTTCTCCATTTTCTAAACCTCCACTGGAAGTGACTGTGATACCACCCGGTTCAAAATCGATTTCTAACAGAGCTTTGATTCTGGCAGCTTTGGGCGATGGACAGTGTAAGGTCAAGAACCTCTTACACTCGGACGACACTGAATATATGCTCTCTGCCATAGAGTCGTTACAAGGTGCTAGAGTGTCTTGGGAAGATGATGGTGAAACATTGGTCATAGAAGGTAAAGGAGGAAACTTTTTGACCACTGACAAGGAAATCTACCTCGGAAATGCCGGAACTGCCTCCAGATTCCTGACATCTGTTGCATGTCTTGTGAAGGCTTCCGGATCTTCCAAGCATGTTGTTCTCACTGGAAACAAAAGAATGCAGGAGAGACCAATCGGTCCATTGGTGGATGCATTGGTTTCGAATGGATCAAGTATTTCCTATCTTAATAAGAAAGGATCCTTACCTCTCAAGATAGAGTGTGAAAACACCCTCAAGGGTGGAAGAATCGAATTGGGTGCTACCGTTTCCTCCCAGTACGTTTCTTCTGTGCTCATGTGTGCTCCTTATGCTCAGCAGCCAGTCACGCTAGCATTGGTCGGTGGAAAGCCAATTTCTCAAACCTACATTGAAATGACTATCAAGATGATGAAAGCATTCGGAATTGAGGTGACCAAGTCCGACACTGAACCTTACACCTATATCATCCCTCAAGGTCATTACAAGAATCCTTCTACATACGTTATTGAATCTGATGCGTCTTCTGCTACCTATCCTTTGGCATTTGCTGCTTTGACAGCAACTAAATGCACAGTTCCAAACATTGGATCAAGTTCATTGCAGGGAGATTCAAGGTTTGCTGTGGATGTGCTTGCTCCTATGGGCTGTAAGGTGACTCAGACTGCAACGAGCACCACTGTTCAAGGCCCAGCTGTGGGCACCTTGAAGCCCTTGGCTCACGTTGATATGGAGCCAATGACTGATGCCTTTTTAACGGCTTGCGTTGTTGCTGCTGTTGCCAAAGATGGTGTTCAAACTACAAGCATCACTGGTATTGCTAACCAGAGGGTCAAAGAGTGCAACCGTATTGAAGCCATGCGAGTTGAGCTTGCAAAATTTGGTGTTGTTGCTGATGAGTCCGATGATGGTATTACTATTCATGGTGTTGAGTTGCAAAACTTGCAGACTCCACCGGTTCCTGGTATCTACACTTACGATGATCACCGTGTTGCAATGAGTTTCTCTCTTCTTGCCGGTATGTGCAAGTCACCTGTGGTCATTCAGAACAGAAGATGTACCTCCAAGACATGGCCTGGATGGTGGGATATTCTTCACACCCAGTTGAACACTAGTCTTGTGGGTTATGAATCACCAGATATCTCTGCCACAAAGTCAATCATTCCCCAAAAAAATGGTAACAGGAGTATTGTCTTGATCGGCATGAGAGCTTCTGGTAAGAGTACTATGGCCAACGTTATTTCTGAGCAGACTGGATTTAAGTTCCTTGATTTGGACTCTTTGTTTGAGCAGAAGTTCGGAATGACCATCAAAAATTTTGTTGCTGAAAAAGGTTGGGCCACTTTCAGAAAGGAAGAGATTGCTGTTGCCCGGGATGCCTTTGCCAAGTATTCAGAGGGTTATGTCATTTCGACAGGAGGTGGAATTGTTGAGTCTCCAGAGGCAAGGGATTTGCTCAAGAAGTATTGCGAAACCGGAATTGTTCTTCACCTTCATAGAGATTTATCGAAAACAATTGACTTTTTGGAAAATGAGGACACGATTAGACCTTCCTACAATGAGGAAATCCAGGCCGTTTGGAACAGAAGGGAGTCTTTATATAAAGGTTGCTCAAACTACTTTTTCTACTCTCCATTCTGCTCAAATAAGAAACAGTTTGACGCACTGAAGCACGCAATGTCAAGGTTTATTTCTGAGATTACAGTTAGTCCTCAGGAACTTCCTGAAGGAAGATCTTACTTTGTTTGTTTGACATATCCTGATCTATCTGTCGGAAAAGCCTTGGCAAATCTTGAAGAGATTACTGCTGGAAGTGATGCTATTGAGTTGCGTGTTGATCTCTTGAAGTCTTACGATCCTAAGTTTGTGGCAGAACAAGTTGGTTTGCTTAGAATGCATACCGACTTGCCAATTATCTTCACAATCAGAACCAAATCTCAAGGCGGTAATTTCCCAGATGGTGATCATTCTTCTGTTGCGGAGTTAACTAAGTTGGCATTTAAGATGGCAGTTGAATATGTGGATCTTGAGCTTTCATTGCCAGAAGGCTTATTCGACACACTTGCTTCCCTAAGAAGATTTACCAAGGTTATTGGTTCGCATCATGATTTCTCTGGTGCTTTCGCTTGGACACATCCAGAGTGGGAGAGTAAATATCAATTGGCCTTGAAAAGTAACGTTGATGTGGTGAAATTTGTTGGCACCGCAATCTCGTTCAACAGCAATCATGAGCTTGAAGACTTCAGAGCATCTCACACTAAAAAAGCATTGGTGGCTATCAATATGGGCAGAATGGGACAGCTCTCTAGGGTTCTTAATCCATTCCTCACTCCTGTTACTCATCCGTTGTTGCCGAATTCTGCTGCTCCTGGCCAGCTTTCTGTAAAGCAGATTCATGAAGCATTAACTATGATTGGTGCCAGTAAGCCATTGAAATTTTATGTAGTCGGTACTCCTATTTCTCATTCAAGATCGCCGGCCTTGCACAATACTGGATATGAAGTATTGGGTTTGCCTTATAAAATGGACAGATTCGAGACAGATGATGCTAAGAAGGTTCATGATAAGTTAATTGTCAATCCGGATTTTGGAGGATGCTGTATCACGATACCTTTGAAGATCGACATGATGAAATACGTTACTGATCTGTCAGACTCCGCCAAGAAGATTGGTGCAATAAATACGTTATGGCCTCTAGGTAATGGCAAGTTCGGTGGTACGAATACGGATTGGATAGGAATCAGGGATAGTTTTATCAGAAACAATGCTCCTGCAAGGATCGAAGGTAATGGATTGGTTATTGGTGGTGGTGGAACCTCTAGAGCTGCTGTTTATGCATTGAAGCAGATGGGCTGTAAGACCATCTATATGTTGAACAGAACAGTCTCTAAGCTCACTGATATAAAGGAGCATTTCCCAGAAAACTTCAATATAGTGATATTGGAGTCGTTGGATGATATTTCGGCTATTGACTCCATCACTCTCGCCGTCTGCACGATTCCAGCCAATGTTAAGACTGATCCATCTCTGTTAGAGAAGATAAAGGCAGTTTTAGTCAAGGGATCAGACAAGGGCAAGTTTTTGGTTGAGGCAGCATACAAGCCTTTGGTCACGCAGGTAATGAAGATTGCTGGCGAGGAGTTCGGCTGGAAGGTCATTCCTGGCAGGGAAATGCTTGTGAACCAGGGAGTCGCCCAGTTCAAGATCTTTACCGGAGTTAGAGCTCCATACCAGCCAATTTTCAATGCCGTGGTCAATGAATAAATGTGCGTATAAATAAATACAATGATATGAGATGCACCTTGTAGGGTGGGAGGGTCATTTTAGAATCCCTTGTGCGGTAAAATAAATATATACCGATATCGTGCTCACTTAACTTTGGAAGACGTAGCAGCATCCAGAATAACAGATTTAAGTAAATTCGGGAAATGCCCACCTCAAATAACAATATATTATTATATGTAATGGAATTATTTCCGCTCAAACATCCATGCAACTGGAGTAGAGTGAAAATTATCGATTCCTCGAACCCCACATATTACTGAAATTGGTGATTTCACAACTTCAACGCGTTAACACTAGTGACATGATCATGCCGCCAACAACGTATCAGGATTATTTTGCTAAAAAAGATTGTGTAAAGCACCAGAGAACTCTACTTGAGATTTATGCAGACAAGAAATCTGATGGTGAGCCCTTAAATGAATCTCATAATATTGTTAGTTGGTTCCCTGACACGAGTAAATGGAATGTAGAAGAGATACAAAGAATTGGCGGATATAATGAGCTTCGGCCGGCTTCAAAATGGTCTGTTGATAAAATAAGCCTCTTTTATGCATTGCTAGAAAAGCACGCTATCGAGAAGCAGCAAGCCAGGATGGTTTATGGATCTCTGTTCAAAAGATTGCCACTGAATGTCTTGATTACGTACGCCAACAAGTCATTTGGCTTTTCTAACTGGTGTAGCTCCATAACCGAAGACTCTGTTCAGTTGACAAAATTTGAAGAATACCCTTCTGGTGATACTATAGGGCACACTATGGAGATGAGCGTAGAAGTATGTCTCCAATTGGCAGATGGTACAAGATTAGTTCGATCTGGAATCGGACACTTCAATGGAGAGATAGGCAAAGCAGCAGCATTTAGTAAGTGCAAGAAGCAGGCTTATACTGATGGCTTAAAGAAGTGTCTATATGGATTATTAGAGATGCTTTTGGATTACGAGGAAAAGGTTCGCTCAGGATACTATTCTAGATACTAGATACTAGATATTATACATTAATTTCATCGCTTAGAAACTGTAAAAAGAGTGCGCAGCAAAACACAACGGTCACTAGCACTTCATAGAACTGCATTTATCACACTATCTCCGTTTATTATTCCTGTCGTAAGAATGATTATTTGTTTTCCTTGAGTCGACTTGTTCTTTGAAAGCACAAATCTAATAGTGGCAATCTCGCTATATGTTAGTCCTCCAATTACTGCAATAATTATCAAGTCCCGCCTGTGTCTATAGTATTTCTGTATTTGAGACAACTTTGGTGGCGTCATGGTGCTGAATAAAGAGCGTTTGTTTTCTGGAACAAGCAACTCTTGCCGCAACTCTCCAGATAGTGTGCTTAGATCTAGGTTGTCCCAACCGAATTTACGCAGTCTAGTGTCTCTGTCATTTGTTTTTGTCATGCCAGTTTGTGTACTAATAAAATCCCTATTATAAATTGCCTGGACTAGTCTTGTGATAATCGGAACGTACCCAGGAAGGGCAAAATCAGCTTCTTTGGGCTTCAACAAGTCTTGATCTTCAACCACTGGCATGAGATTCAATGATGATGAAATTTTGTGGAAGTCACGTATTAACTGGGCCTTGTTGTTCTCAAAATCATCTGGCGCAGTCTGAGCTAAGAATAGTGCAGCCTCACGTGGATACACTAACCTGAGATCTCTTAGTCTGATGAAGGTGGGCAAATAGCGTATACCATACATACTAATGATCTCTGCCTTGAATGTAGTATACTCCTGCTCTCTAATTCCTCTCTTGACAACGGAGGTTATGATCAGTAGCTTTAGAATATCCTGAATCCTTGGCTCATACTTATACATAAACTCGAGAATTTTCGAACAGTTATGGCGGTTATCGAGAGAATCCACAAGAATCTCTTGTTGTAGCTCGATGAATTCATTGAAGTAGTCATAGGTGGGCACCTCAACATCTTCAAGAACTCCAGCAAATTTTGTCGACACAGAGGGTCTTACGGTTTTCAATATATGCTCTGCTAGGTTTGTATGGCGCTGAACCCAGGATTGCATATCTTTCAATCTGTTGAGCTCGCCCACAAACTTCTTCATGGCCTCAATGTCTTTAAGCTTGTTACGTTGGTCATAGTCGGACTGTAGTCTTTTGGCTTCGGAATTGAGCACTGAGCCAACCATAGAGAAATTGAGGTCCTTTATGAGCGGGAACACCCCATCTGTGGGGTCATCCATTTTGAATTTGATGTCTTCGGTCTCTTCACTACTATTTTTGCTTTCTGAGCCAAAGATGCTACTGCCATCGTGTCGTTCGTCGGCTTTGCTGTTGGACTTGGCCTTACTGTGGAAGCTAACTATCCCGAGATTAGTTCCGATTAACTCATCACACAATCCGCTGTACGTTAACTGAGAAAGAAGACAGCTGACAAAGTCAAGACCACGGTCCAAGCAGACCAAGTCGACATTCCTGTTGAAGAAGGAAAATTGGTCAAGAAAGAGGATTTCGTCCTGGTCCACTATCAACTTCTTGGTCTTGGGAGAAAGCTGATTAAGATGCTTGTTATAGAGATTTTGGTATATCTTCCATAACTTAATGGAATTGTCGCCCTTGAGAAACGTCGTGGTAATTCGGATCTTGTAGTTGGACCTGATCACCAACTCCACAAGCGCCGACGCCAGCCGTTCTATGGGCTCGATGGAGTCGTACTTTAGCAACTGCGTAAGACCGCCGTTTTCCATGTTCAACGACACAAGGTCAGAGGCAAGCACGCTGAGGTTGGCCGACTTCCAGAAATATAGCTGGAGGTCGCCAAGCACTCCCAAGTTTTCAAGCATCAATTTGGCCGAGTCATATAGATCGGTTCCTACTAGAATGAGGCTGACCAGGAATGGCCGATCCTTGTACAACAAGCGACTCTTCAGAAACCGGGCCAGCTCCGACAACCGACCCAGATCCTTGAGATCCAGCATGATGACGAAGCTACGGTAGTCTATGGCCAGGCTGTTATAATCGTATCTCCACCGGTTATCCAGATCAAGCCATATCACCTTGGAGATCTTAGTCAGTTGCGTCAACTTGCTGAAGTTGACAAGCGAGTTGATCTTGGGGCTCAATCCTTTGTCCAAGATAAGCAAGTGATTACCAGAAGACGTCTTCTGCAGCGACTCCGAGTTGCTGCTACTACCTTCGATGACCTCACCAAGCGGTTCCAGCACCACCTGTTCTGCAGCCTTGCGGCCAATCGTGTCAAAGATTTCCTTCAGTTCGGTCAGAGAGTCATTAGAGATCTGATTGACGTCGAATAGCTTGACACCGGCGCCATTGACTGCTTTTTTGGCCACCATCTTGATGCAGAAAGTACTCACTGCCAAAGGTCTAAGTACGCGCTGTTACGTAACCAAGTAGTGCAGGCTGGAGACACTGACTGCGGTGTGTCAGGTGGGTATAGTAGTACATGACGGGAGATAATAGGCCAAAAAAAAAGCTCTGTGTAGACGATAGCTGTATGTAGTTAAAATAGCAGATGAGTCCGGTGTCTCTGGGTCCCGGCATCAAGTTTTCTGCTGATTGAACCGCTGCAAAGTACTGGCGAGTAGCTCTTCGCTGGCAGCTGTATGTAGTAGCCACCAGACCAGTGTAGCACGGCATACATGGCAGAATGCTGTAGAGTGCTATAGAAAGTAGCACATTTCGTAGGTATATAGACTTTCAGAGATACTTTTATTTACGAGCCATGGCCCTAGTATGAGACCTGGTGATCTTACAGCTACTAGTTGTCAGGTGACAAATGACAAATGACAGATTGGCAGCGATGCCACCAACGTCCAGTTCTACCACGCTACAAGCAGAATTGAAGGCCTCGATGGGCCAGCAGCCAATGGCATATCTGTAGAAGTAGACTTTCAAACTTGATGTTCGCTGAATTTATAAAATAGCAGAAGCACCTGTAACTGTCTACACCGCGGCATCACCATGCCAAAACAGGCCGATACCCGCACAGGAAAGCTCTGTTTTGCCGTTAAGCCATGCTATGGCGTTACGAGACTGTGGAGGATACCAGCAAGCAGCTGGTCATCGTCCACTTCTCTTTCAAGTAGCTGGTCATCGTCTACCTCTCTTTCTCCTTTTCTTCTCCTTCTCTTCTCTTCTCCTACTCCCCTACTCTCCTACTCTTCTCCTACTCCTCCCATAAAGCTAACTGTAACAAAAGTATAGACCAAAGAAATAAATAAACTTTCAGAGAATAGTGCGATGAGATGTCGGTGTCGGTTGGTATCAGTGTCAGATGGTCTGATTTCGTCGTCAAATCACAACTGCTTTTCCGGCAGCAATGGAACAGAGATGCAAACGCCCAAGCTCCAAATCTGTGCTGAATCTTCAATGTTGATCGGCGCTTCCACCAGAAATCGTCGGCTGCTCTTGACCGGCCCAAACAGCCCTCAGCAAGTCATGCAAATGTGCTCATGCCTCGTCTTCAATCTTCTTCTTCTCAGCTAATTCGGAGTAGTAGTTCTCTCTGGTGGCAATCATCTTCTTGTGAACACCAAACCACCAGAAGGCGGCCATAGAACCTCCTAGGGACAAAGCTTTGCAATGTTAGTGTACGATTCTTGAAAAGTCTGCAGCATCCAATACTACTACTAGTGTTGTACAACACCAGTACCCGTAGCGTATATAGTGATGTA
Organism: Allodekkera sacchari; assembly: GCA_030565225.1. Classification (NCBI taxonomy): domain Eukaryota; kingdom Fungi; phylum Ascomycota; class Pichiomycetes; order Pichiales; family Pichiaceae; genus Allodekkera; species Allodekkera sacchari. Next base: position 58,642 of record JAJMBG010000073.1, read on the forward strand.
CTTACCGATTGTGATGTCCATGATAACTCTTCTCTTAACGAAGCCGGTGATAGGTGCAATAGCCATGATGTCTTATTGTATGTGTCAGGTATAGTAAACTAACAAGTAGTGGTTACAGAACCTCAATATTAGCAAAGAAAAATTTATTAACCCAGTAAGGCCGGCCCCTAGTTTTTTTTTTTTATTCTTGTTTTGTGTGGGTGAATAATGCTATGACACGGAACTTGGGTGTCGGTGCCAGCCACATCCGTCCACCTCACACGCTACTGTGATCTTCTATGATTTACAATGGCGAGACATGGTACATCCGCCATGCGAAAAGAGAGAGGAAAAAATAAAAAAAAGCCGCTGTTCCCCGTCCCGCCCCCGGTAGCTCTACGCCGCCTACCATATACCTTGCACTCTAAGCGCTCCCGGTGGAAGTGTACGGCGGGCGCGATCTGCTCACTGGCGCTGAATGCCCGAGCACACTCGTATGATTTTTCAAAACTCACCAATGGCGTGAGCGCAAATGGTCCAACGATGGCACAATGTGGAGAGAGTGTAGGCCCGCGACAAAGCGCCAAAAGAAAAAAAAAAAAAAAAAAAAAGAAGCACTGTACATCCGTACACCGCACTTTGGTTCTCATGCTAACCAGTTCAGGCGGCCTACCAGGGGGGAAAAAATAAAAAAAAGTAAAAAAAAAAAAAAAAAGGTTTTAAGTGGTGCGCCCCAGGAGCTCCTCCGGCACAGCATCATGCTACAGTGTGTGCAACGGGAAACGTCAGAAAGAGTATAGTAATAATTATAATGTGTATATGTATGGTGCAAACACAGACAGCGTGGGGTTCGTGATTGTGAGTGATTGTGAGTGAGGCAGTGTAAGCCAGCAGGGATGAGCACGGGAACTCTCACGGGAGAGAGCACCTGATGTGTGTGAACAGGAGAGCGAAACGCAGCGTAGAGAAAGCGTAGAATGTTAAAAAAAAACAGTAAAAAAAAATTAAAAATTTGTGGATGTGAGGTGAGACTAAAACTGAAGCTGCGGTAACCTACTTTCTTCTTTTCGTTTTCTTTCACTTCTGCAGTACTGCTATTTCTGTGTCAGTTTATTCATCGATTCCAAAAATGTTCGCCAGAGTCTTCAACAAGAGAGCTTTAACTTCTGCCTCCAGATCCACCAGACAATTCCACTCTACGCAGGGTAACCTTATTGCTAAGCTTCCTCACTACTCTGAGGGTGTTTACACTAACTTGCCTTTCAAGGTTAAGAACAGAAGAATCCCATACGCTGTTCCTCACATCCTCTTCTTCGGTAAGTTTTCCTGTCCACTGCAGCTACGCCCTTTGGTGGCTGTTGCATTGTTGTTGTCCATTCCCGTACTAACATAGCCTTCTTTTTAGTCCTTGGTGCCGGTATTCCAGTCATCGCTGTCCTCGTCCAACTAAAGAGAGCTGGTAACATTTAAACATGAATGATTGCGTAGAATTGCTATAGGTTTGCTTTATATTATTTATTGATGTACATGTCAATGAACGTACGTTGCTGAGTGCCGAGTAGTATGCTGTAGTACGATGTAGTATGCTTTGCTGTGGCAGACAACTTCATTGGCGCCTGGTCCAGTATGTCCCATGACTGCATTTATCCATTTTATCTGGTGCATGCTCTTTGGCTCAATTGCGGGTGCTGTCTGGAGCTTTAACTATCACCTTAACTAGGGCCGCACATCATAGTCAGACTAGTCCTGTCATGACATTCTACCACACCATATACTTTGGTGTACTGCAGTCAGCCGATCGATCCACCATCAGAAAAATGGAGACCCTAACTCCGGCACCAAGCACAGGTTCAATTCTCCAACTATTCGGCCTTTGACCTACCATCCTACTTGGCAGTATTCAACAGTCAAACTGCTTCTCTAGCGCACAGGCACTTCCGACCTGACGTTGAGCTCGCAAATGATCCCAGTAAAGTAGATATGCAGTTTGTAGCAGCATCCAGCGTCCACGTACCCTTAACTTACCCTGTCATACAACTATTCCCCCCTCACAGCTCGGCATCTTTCTCTCTACACGTATTCCGATCTATTATCTCCTAATCTATAATCTGACATATCCTACTCCTGTCTAGTTGCTATCACTTAATCCAAATCAAGGTCTGCATCCGGCTCACTTGGTTCGCTCTGTCCTGTATGGTCCGCATTTCCGCTGCTGGGCTGATTGGCAGCGGTACCACTGGCATTGCTGTTTCCACTTCCATTGCTATTGCCATTATCATTACCGTTGCCATTACCGTTGCCGGCCAGCGCTGAGGTCGCCACACCCGTCAATGTCTGTGCAATACCCCTGAGCTGGTCTGCAAATCTATTTCCACCTGCGTTCGGAGCCGTTGTGGTCGTTGTAAATGTGGCAACCGGATGACCATTTGCCGCCTGGTGAGACAGCATCTCCCCTAGCTGATTGGCAAACACTCCTGCCAATGACCTAGCCACTTCAAAGGGTTGACCTTGTGCGTTAGGAGGCGACTGCTGGGCCTGTGGACCTTGCGGACCCTGGGTGCTGCTGCTTTCTTGTACATCTGGTAGCTCGATGTCCGGATCTGGTGCGTTTTGTTCAGCCGACGAACCTCCTCTGTGAGCTCCATTAGTTGTTGAAGTAGTCGTTATGCGAACCGTCGGCGGTGTATGCGTGTTGAAAGATGGCATGGTAACTCTGATGTTGGTGTTGTTGTGAGCATTGTTGCCGGCTCCACTGTTGGTCTGGGTCACATTTCTACCGACACTTCCGCTTGCGCCTGCATTTGCACCTAGATTGGCGCCATTCCTCTGAATGTTGGCGTTGTTGGCGGCACCCGAGATATGGTTGAAGATATTCATTAGATCGGCCGGCTGGCCGGGTCCTCCAATAGTAAAAGATGCCGTAAACCCATTTGGTTCTCGAACAAGTACAGGACTGGTGCCCCCGTTGGCTTCTGCAGTATTTGTGGTGTCTGTCCGGCTCGTGTTGGCCTGCGTGGTGACTGGCTGTGGAGCTGCGGCACCGTTTGGATTTGGAAATAGGTTTGGCATCGGGATATTCGACGCAATCGAGATGGCCCGAGGAACAGCATTGACGTGATCGGTGTTTTCTGGAACGTTTCCAGCAGCCACGGTGGGGTGTGAGCCACTGGCAGGCTGAGTGCGCAGTGAGTGATAGCTGTCTAGAATAATACGGACGTCATCCGGGATGATCTGGTCGATGTAGTCCTGCGAATAGCCCTGCTGTCTTGCCCTGGACTCCGCCAAGTACACCGCCTCCTTGAGATGGCTCTTGAACCGTTCGAGCTGATGAGGCTGCTTGGAGCATAGTCTGACCGCCTTCACATAGTTCTCTAAGGATGCAACGGTGTTCCCCTTGTACAACATCAAAAATGCCAACCTGCAAAGACTAGGTATGTAGTCCGGGTTGATACTGAGCGATTTGAGCAAGTCTGCTTCGGCTTCAGCCATCGCATCTAGCTTGATCAAGGTGGCGGCTCGGTTACAGTATATGGCAAAAGCCTGTGGATCAGTGTCTATGCACTGCGTATACATCACCAAAGCTGCAGCGTAGTTTCCACTACGAAACTTCTCGTTGGCCTTTGACCTAAGTGCACTTATATCTGCCGAGTTCATGTGTTTAGGATGCTCTTACAAAGGAAGTTCTTCGGTGTAGTTGGGTAAGACTCCAGCGCTAATGAAATTTTCAAAGCCGAAAGAGACACAAACTTTTGATCGGCGCAAGGAAACTTTTTTTTTATTTTTTTTTTGTTTCAGGAAGTCGGAGATGAAGCTACTCTAGGGGAAAGATTTGGGGAAAAGCACCGGGAGTTTTTAAAATATTCGACCATCATTTTTGTTGTCTGCCTGGTGCTTTAGTTTTCTATGAAGCCAAGTTCATCTAACTGGATAATTATTACCGCGCACAGCTGGTGCAACCAACAACTAACAGCTGGTAGCCGAGCCAGAGCATGCATATATTTGCTTCCTAGCTGCCATCAAAAAAAAAAAAAAAAATAAAATAAAAAAAAAAAATAAAACATCTGCTGCGATGCCAGAACTTTGGTGATCAAGATAGTTTGTATTGTGTTCTGCCTACAGAGAGGTTAAAGCAGCCCATTGTAGCAATGAAAAACCGAAGCATCTGGTTTGCGTCGCATTAAGCGCCAGATACCGCACCACCAAATCCTCTGCAAATGCTCTGGATGCATGACGTAATAGACGTCAGAGAGTTTGTTTAGCCGCTTAAAGTTATAGGAATGGCTACAGTACATGTATTTGTTCTTCGCTTTCTGCTACATATTCTACTGGCCCAGCCTTGTGTGCCGTCAAATGTAACAGCTGTCGCTTCCTTCTGTACACTCCTGCTCCGCGGATACTAAGGCTTCCAGTTAGCTGGGTTCGCTCTGTAATTGCTTGATCTCTTCTTTATCCCCTCTCACTATCTCCTCCTTCATCCGGTCTTCATTCATATTTCGTTGTCTGTTTGTGCTACCTCTTCATCTCACCCTACATGTGGCTCTCTACCGCTTCTTCCTTTGGTTCTGCCACCATATCCCATGCGTCGGGTCGATCGTCGCATCGGCGTGTGGAAATTCCTGCTATAGAGCGCCTTGACCAGTATTTTGCTCCGTAGCATTTGTTCCGGATTTCTGCTTCTTCTTCGTATGTGGTCTAGAAGTGAAATCGACAAAAGTAACAAATCACCTGATATGTCCGACCCCTCATCCACCCCACTCTCACCTGACAACTTCGACTCCAGCCTCGACATAGATCCAGAAAACGTTATACCAAAACCTCCGAAATTGGAAAGGCAAATTTGTCTTGAAGATGGGCGATCTCTCAGTAGCTTCCTTCGGCTCTCTAGAGTCAATGTTGATGACAAGATCCGAACAACTTTGAACAGCGTATTGAACCATCATGAGTCGTCAAGCAGAAAGTCTATTCTAGTGTTCAAAAAGCCCGATTCTCCGGCATCACCATGCCTTGCACTAATTAAGAATTTCATATTCCCACAATGGTACAAACGGTTAGAGGCAATAAATTTCTGTACAGAAGAGATTTCCAAGTTAAAGAGTGAGGTCAAGCAAGATCCTACGGCCAATATGTCGGACGAGGAAAGGAACAAACTACTCCGGATAGATCCTTACGCCGTGCAGGATTTAGATAGAAAGCTAGCAGACAAGAATGCACAGGTGGACTCGCTGCAAATGAAGTTTTCGAACGAGAGAGAGGTCGAAGGTATTATCAGGGGAAGAAGCGAAGAAGTTATCTACGATATTTGTGATTTGCCTGGCTTCAGCGTGAAGGATGAGTTTCTGAACTATGCGAATCAGATGAAGAAAACTTCCTGATTTGGTGTCTATGTTTCGGACGGTGAAACTAGGAATTCCTGTACATATATAGCCAATAAAACTTGAGAATAGCATTATTATCGACGATGTAGTGTTCTGCAACATAGTATTTGTTGTAATATGTCTGTCGTAAAGAAGCTAGGACAGTTTGAAGAATAGTGTTTGGGAGGAAGTGAAATTCAATGCCGTTCGAATGCGAATAAATGGAGATTCGTGACGGAAATATATAAATTATTTTTTGTTGTCATTTCTGGGTGATGCCAGTTAGCACAGACACCATAAGATTTTACAAATTCGAAGTCATGAAAAATCAATTGCTGTAAAGCTGAAGTAATATTCGATAGAACTAAAATTTAAAAAGATAAGACTCAAATAAAATACGACTTTTAGTATCTGCAAAGAGAAATTGATCAGCGGTAAGTGCTGTTGCAAAAAAAAAAAAAACAGAAAAAAACGGCATGAAAGACACCAACAGCTTAGAATCTAAACAGCACCCGGCTGCTAGACTGCTTAGCAAGAATCTACTAATATTTCCATCTATATATCCTGTTTTGCATAGCAGATTTGTCTTAACTTCTGCGGGGGGGAAAAAAAATGCTCATCGAGGATCATCAACGCTTCCCCTACAAAGCTAATAAACTGTTAATGCTTCAGTTTGACATACATTTACCGTATCGGGCAAGTCGCAAAATAATTTAGTGAGTCAGGCTTTGCTACAGTAATTAGACGTATATACGTTTGTCCTTCTTTGGTCTAGAGAACCAAAAATATACTGCGTTCAGGTTTGCAGACAGTTTCTGAGAATGCCAAACCCGTTTCTGGTTCTGTCATAAACTAACACACTCTGTAGATTGGCCGCCGAAAGCTGTAATCTATCTTTTGCTATGCAACCTGTCCTCGCTGCTGCCAACCGACAAGTCAACCTGACTAAAAAAATTTCCACTGCAACAAAATATCATGACACGTAGTAGTCGAGAATGGAAACAATAGGTCTTCCCAAAAAGAAGTCTCCCACAACATTTCTGTTCACTTTCTTCTTCTCTCAACTCATCTGAAGCCGTATCAAAATCGGGCGCGGCACTCTATTTACATTTATCGTGAACACATCGGACAATGGTATATAGTGATTTTTTGTTAGGGATGGACGATGGCAAAACGCTGAAATACTATTCGTTCATTAAGCAGTCAGTTAACAAACTCTCGAGACTGCATCACAGGCAAATCAATGAAAAAGGCCAGAGTATTTCAGCTATAATACAAGGCTTGCAAGTGGTGGTACAAAAGTATGGAATCACGTATGATCAGCTTGAGCAGTTGCTTGATATCGTGCTAGACAGATCCAATTCGAAGATTTTTAAAGCGGCAGACAAGTCAAAGATCATTGGCCTGCTGAACTGTCGGGACATGATCGACTTCGAAACGTTTTTTCGGATCATTTCATCTTTCAAAGTGACCTCATACTCCACCGGAAGACCAGTTATCAGTCGAACACTCCAGATTAAACTCTGCCGTTGGTTACTGAGTGATTTTGCGAACTTTCAGTGGGACAAACGGTATACACTCGTTTTGACGATTCTCTTCAACATGATTACCATCGGTTATTTAAGATCGTACATTTGCACATTGATTATCTACATATTTGAGCTATCTAATAACCTTCAACCCAATTTCAGACCCGAATTTTTCATAAATGGATACAAAATCAGCCTTCTGATAAGCATCCTTGAGAAAGATGACAAGGTCCTACCTTTGGCCTCAGTACTTCATCATTACTTGAAATCCATGAAACGCTCTGCTTCTATGGATGATCACTACTACAGACTCACCAACCTCATTGCACATAAGAAGTTCTCTTCCTCGCTTAACACTACGCTTAATTATGATCGTGCTCAACAACTTGTCGCCACAAAGTTGATATATCATCACCAGGACCCCACTATTTCTCTTGAAGACTTTAAATTCAACTTACGGACGCTGTCTAGACTAGATGCATTTCTTCAACTACATATAATGGAAGAAAATTCTCCTCACCTTACCAAGAAGAGAAAGCTGCAAGAAGCTTTTGGACCATACAACTATCTTGACCCAATAGAAATACCCAATTTCATTTCAACTGCAAACTATATTCGTGATATAGAAAGGGGATCGCTTAAACGTAATATACTTTCATCATTGGTCTATTTTGATTCTCTTTCACCTTCAGTACTACCAAGCCATCAAGTGTGTGAGTTCTTAGGAGAGAACTATGCCATTTTGGGTATGTTCATACCGTTGCTCGACTTCTGTCTCAACGTGAAGAGCAAGGATTTTCAGGTAGCTCTTTCAAAGGTTGATACCGACCTGTTTGCAGAAGGATTATCAAAAATCTCCAGCTGCTTTCTCAGCTACAATTTGAGTGCCATAGAATCTCCTCTTTGTGTGCCGTACATGCCGCCAGTTTGGAACGACTCATTCGTCAAAAACGTGAACATAATACTGGGGAGACTATCAGCTCAGAAAAAGCTTTACCTCGGAAAAGTGCTTCAGATGCTTGACAACTGGACTACATTTTTCAGGGAGTCAGATACACCGAAGGTATTGAAATGCATAAACTATGTTCTTCAACGATTGGAGCGGCTCGATCTACCGTCTGAAAATCCAGATTTATACGAGATTATGTTATATCTTCAGTGCATTGAGACCACGGAAAACCTTCCATTTGAGTATATATCCATGGAAAATATGCTATTCCCCCCTACGTCAACTTATTGGCTCTTTTTTAAGCAGAATCCGGTCGTGATTGACAGGATCTGCAGGCATATAACATACAGCAAGAAATACTTCAGTGAATTTGGGTCGAGATACATCGAGACTGCAGAGCATTCGAACTTAAATGAGCCCGGCGACATGAACGAGGACCTTTCGGTGGAGTTTATGCTTGAACTCAAAGAAATACACAATTCCTACGTGATGGATTTCTGCAATATTATATGGAGAAACAAAGCATTCGAAAGCAATCCTAGGAGCGCCAACTCGAGTTCGAAAGGGTTTCTTCTTCCAGAAGAGTTCATCAACAGTTTATGGCGACTATCTTATATTCACTCACAGGACAGCAGTATTGTCGAAGACGGAAAGAAATTGTTTAACATATTTTGTTCGACGTCTTTCGGCTCCATCATTGCTGGAATAATCAAGAAAGCAGAGGAAGAGCATGACTGTGGCAGTAGGCTAGAGGGCCCCCTGGATCTTGCAAAATTCACGGAACTTAGCAAAAAAGACTGGATAAAGCAGAGTGATGTTGCAGGGGATTACACTACGTTTGGTATATTTGTGCTCAATAGATTACATGACCTGGGGTTTTCGGGAGTACGCAACTTATTGTTCAGCTCTTTGCGGAGTTTGAGTAGTAAGCGTAAAGAATTAGGGGAGACTAAATAGGAATTGCAAAGCTTTCTTCTGTTACAAAATTCTAGTACTTTAGAATTCCGGAACTTTAGCACGCTGGTTTCCTAATTAGTCATCTACATTAAAGTGCTAGCCCTTATAGCTCGTCCCTTAGCCGTTCTAGGAACTTAGCGCCGAGAAATTGCGCGCGCAATAACGGCCTACGTAGGAAATCCCCACCGAAAGTCGTTACAGGTCTTGGAGCCGGGTACGATTTCCGATAAGCGATGATTCTGGCAGTGCTGGTTGGAAATTTGCGTTATACAGGAGGTGCTGTTTTTTTTTTTTTTTTTTTTTTTTTTTTTTTTTTTTTTTTTTTCCAGCGTATCTTGCTTTTGATGTCATGACTGACATGAATCATGTCTCTTTAATGGATAATACTGAGAGCGGAAGAAACAGTAGTGAGAACTCGAAAACGGTGGCAAACGGTAACAGTGAATTCGAGCAGTTTGAAATTGATGAGCCGCTAAATGAAGGACATGCAGAAACGGAGATTTCTCAGGAAGGTGCACAGCATTACATGTTCAAGGGCCACCCGGTGGTGCTGGACAGTAAAGATATGTTAAAGTCCACCAAGTTAAAGATTCAAATGTGCTCATGCTTCTTAGCCATGATTGTGATGGGGATGGTGGACCAGATTTTGGGTGCAGTTTTGGAGTATGTTCTTAAAGATTACCACATCGATCGCATCAAGTTCTCATACCTTTACCTTCTCCAAACTTTTGGTTACATTCCTGCGAGTTTGATAAATCATTACTTGCTTCTGCGGCTGGGATTGTACAAGCTCTATATGCTTGGAATTCTGTTCAACTGTATGGGAACTTTACTATTTGCTATAAGATCTTCCTACTGGGTTCTTTTATGCGGTACCTTGATGAATGGTATATGCGCAGGCACCGTGGACTGTGCCTTGAATATCTTTGTGGGAAACCTAGAATACTCCAACCAGCTACTGGGCGTTTTGCATTCTACATATGGCTTGGGCTGCTTCATATGTCCTATTCTTTCAATTCATTTAATTGAAGAGTACCATATGGCGTGGAACCATTTTTACTTCATAATATTCTTTTTATGCGCAACAAACATCCTTATCATCTCTTTAACCTTTAGAAACGAGACCTGCTGGAAATACCAGTTCCTCGAGGAACAGGAACGCAAAGCTAGCGATGGCACTGCCAACGAGGGTCAAGAAACCACTATACTAGAAACAGCAAAGAATAGATATGTTCAATTCTATTGTTTTGCTCTTTTCATATATATTGGAAGTGAATTAAGTGTTGGCGTTTGGATGTTCAACTATCTTTTGAATATTAAAAATGTGACGGAGAAGAATGCGTCCTTCATTACCAGTACATATTGGTTGTGTGTGACTATTGGTAGATTTGTCATGGGATTTGCTACTGGAAGATATTTTGAAGATGTGGAGGTTAGGGCAGTCGTTGTTTACTCAAGCTCTGTCGCACTGTTTTGCTTTGGCTTCTGGATATTTTCGTTCAATACATCATTACAATGCTTGTGCATATTTTGCATGGGCTTTTTCGTTGGTCCCATGTTTTCCACTAGTATTATAGTGGCAATCAAAACATTGCCGAAGAAGTTTTCCACGAGCGGTGTCTCATTAATAGCGGGAATAGGTGGATCTGGTGCTGCAGTTTTTCCACCAATTATGGGTTATATTTCTGAAAAGTTTGGAAGTGGAAGTGGCGAAGGATTGGTTTATTTTCCGGCCGTTCTTCTCCTAACAACTTCTCTTGCTGCTGCCCTTTGGATATCATTTTACTCGAAGAAAAAGTTACAGATCGATGGACGCATTCGTTTTGAGTAATTAGACACCTTTATGTCGTATAGAGGGGTGCTAGAACTAACGCTTTATCTAAAATTTCTTGATGCTCCTTCATCATCCGCTTCCAGCCATACATCCCATTTACTTCTCCTAAAAGTCCGTTCTACTTCTGACTACAACCTGTATCTTTTTAGATTCTCTAATTTTACTAAATCATCTTACTCATTAAGGTTACAAATAATTGCACATAGGATAAATTTGTATAAAATAGTCTCTCTATAGTATGCTAAAGTATTTAAAAGCATTACCACCGTCGTATTCGGGAATTTGCTGTGTAGATACCTGCTGAATAGTGCCTCCACTATTTGTATCTGGCTCACAATTCATAGCCATGGGATAATTATTATATGAAGTGTTGTAACCATTTTCATTTGATATTTGTGTAGAGCTATTTGGACGTGTATGTTGCTGTGTCATAGACTCTTGTTGAGCGACAGATGATTGTTGAGACAGCTGCGAATGCTGTTTAATGCCAGTCCGTGACGGGATGTTGGGCGGCTGCATTATATTTGACTGTTGCGCAGGACCTGAGTTGTTTACGTATCCATCGGCCATGGGAACAGTTTCATATGCTCCTTGATAGTCATTCACCGGAACATAATACACATTGTCCCCCACACTGCAAGGAGCATCTCGAGATTCCTGCCTTGCCGTCAAGTTTTGCCCATTATTGACCTGAAAGTTTTGTGTATAGATTGATGGATCTTGCTTCGATATCCCTGAAGGATAATTTTCGTGATGGCTTTGTGCGCTCGAACTATAATGAATACTCCCATCCTTACTGGCACTATCCTCTGAACTATCATTGAGATCAAACGATGGCTGCCAGCCTTTATCCATTAGCCAAACGCTTACCAAGTTGTTGTTTGAGGAATCCGAGTTGAGATCGTTATCAGTCATCAAGACAGAATCTCGGAATAAGGGAGGAAAATTGCTGTCATCGAATATTTGCTTGGTGACCCCGTCTTGAAACGGACCATTTTCATTTTTTACATGCATTCCATCTTCAGCTTCAGCCGATGGGGTTTTAATCTTCATTTTGGAAACTGAACCATCGTTCTCGGCAAAAACATTGTCGACAAAGAGTCGGTCTATACTGAAATTTGCATCATCTGGTAGTGGATAAGCTCTGATCTTCAATTGGACAGAATCTGGCATGGCCCTTCCTAAAACTGGTGGATAGAGCATGTATTTACTCTTAGAAGCCAAACCAAGACTTGGTGTGTGCTTTTTCTTCTTTGATTTGGGTGCAATAGAACTAACAAGCAGCTTTCTGACATCCTCTGATTCGTAGATTTTACCAAACACGTACAACAAAGGAAAGCAACACGGCCACCTATAGCATGACTTTCTCCATACAGAGAATAACCGTAGGAAGAACTCATTAGCAATATTTCTGATCTTTGGGTCCTTATTCGACAATTGATAGAGCATAATAATGGCAGGCGACGAAAGTGTGTTACAGCATAACAACACTGTGTGGATAACAAGACCCTTTTTTACGAAAGCATCAATCATTAAGTTCATAGTTTGAGCAGCCTGAAAAGAGATGGCCCACGATGGATAGCAATCCGCAGTTGTTCGGGCAATGTTGGCCTTATGAATAGTAATCAATAAGTCGTAATATTGGGCCATTAAAATTCCAGAAAGTAAGGAATGAGTAGTTTCGTCACCGATACGAAATTTTAATTCATATGGAACGGCATCCAACCAGTCGACAAGCATCATATCACATTTCTTCAAAAGTGGTACAATTGGTTGGCCATTGCTAGAGAGCTGATTAATCACACCCTGAAATTTGATGATCTGACCTGCTAGTTTGCCAAACTTGGCCATACAGATAGCATAATCCATTTCAATCTTGGTCATTCCCGAATCTTTCAAGTCATCGTAGTTCAACATGCTGACTTCAGAATCATGTAGGTTAATCATGTAAGGCCTACCAAAGCCCAAGCTGACCATTCTGTCTTTGATAACTAGCAGCCACCACAACCGCCTATACATTTTATAGCGGTATTCAGAAAAGAGGCCCTCGTAATCCATGTAAAATCGGTACTGGAATGCGATATTAATAGCAGTCCTGCTCCAATAGAAATCATTTTTGGATAGAGTAGACATATTCTCGAAGTGGAATGAGAAGCATAACAACGATTGCACCACTGCAATCGGATCAGTTTCAATAGATGCTTCGTATATCAACTTTGCTCTCTTGAAAAGAATCTCATAGATCTTGTCAAGTTTCAGCTTCGCCTCTTGGTTGAAACTGATTGCGGAATGCCAGGCGCCAATATAGAGAACAGAGTTTAACAAAAGGACCGAAGGAGGGTGTGTTAGGTCTTTGTAATCTTCATAGAACTTATTTTTGTTGACAACTGGGAACTGCGGATTGAAGTATTCAAAGAAATTATGAATGTAATCCCAACAGATAGCCTCCTCCGGTAAGGTGAAACATCCAAACATCTCCAGCACCTTGATATCCAGGTTGTCTAAGCAATAAGCCCTTGTGCACCCTAGCTTCTTGAACTGGTCAATACCTTCCTGGACAATTCCAGATAGCAGGTCGTTGTCGTTTTTGGTCAACTCAAACTCAAAAGTCAAAAGCTGGTCCATGTTCTCTTTCAAGACGTTCTTTGGGTCCAACTTGATTGCACTTAAATGAGGGAATTCGGCCTGGTAATTTTCGTTAATCTTGCTGTGGAAGGCCCTTGGCGGAATGGAGGATGTGAAGGCGACCGGGTCTTTCTTTGGACATGTGTATGCGTTTTTTGACCGGGATGATGGAGATTCATACGAGGAGTGCTGCTGCTCTGATGAATAAGCAGAGTGAGCTCGTTGCGAGACCGAGTAGGAAGAAGACATGGATGGCGGGTAGGACGGAGAGTTCGAAGATACAGACTTTGTAAAAGATGACTGGTGCTGAATAAGTGGTGGTACAGGCTGAAGCGGCTGCGGCTGTAGAATCTGAGGTTGAACTGGGGGAGTCTGAATCTTACGAAGCTGCATCCCATGAGCGTTGAATACATGTTGCTGTTGTTGTTGTTGTTGTTGTTGTTGTTGTTGTTGTTGTTGTTGTTGTTGTTGTT